>JARHVA010006300.1:870000-937500 GCA_037957365.1 Torreya grandis
TTGTTGTATAAAAGCTTAAAGTTTATCTCTCAGACTTAATAAATCCAATAAAATAATTATATTTTACTAATTTTAGTGAGGAGAATGGCATGAAGTAGATATATTGGTGAGGTACCTTATAATACAAAACCTCTAACTGATCCTAATCAGCTAGCAATAGAATACGAAACAAAACTTGATCATATTCTCATTGTCATAAATGATACTAGAGATAGAATGGAATATCTAGAGTGAGAGGTTCATAGAACTAAATAGGAAGAGGAAAAATAAGTTCTAGAGGAACAACTCGAAGAATAATAAGTGCCTCAGGAATAGGGTCATGAGGAAGGTTAGCAAGTGGTTAGATCTTAATTAGCTATATAGCTTGTGCATGGCATGAAGAAATTTAATACACCCAAGTTTGATGGTAAAATTGTGGTTAATGGAGAAAAAACTTGGCTCATAAAAATGGAAAAATATTTTGAGATTTATAACTATTCTAAGGTGACTAAGGTTCTTTGGGGAACTTACCAATTGGCTGGTGAAGTAGTAACTTTATGGGATAATAAGAAATTTGAGATGAGTCTTAATTACACTACCACCATGTGAAAATAATTTTAAAATATTTTTAGAGTATCATGGCTAATTTATGTATATTTTGATAAAAAGTTGATAGATTTTTAGAATTTAAAGCAAGGAGATTTGTTAGTGAATGATTACTAGCAGTAGTTCACAAAAATATTGAAGTATGTCCCATAGTAATGTAAGGATGAGAATTTACATATTAGGAAATTCATCATGGGATTAAAACCACAAATTTATTTTGAATTGGATGTACATGGACCATCCTCCATGGGTAAATTTTTTGACAAAGCAGTTAAGTAGGAACTAAACAATGTTTTATTTTTCTTTGAATGATAAGTAAATTATCTAAGAAAGTTGATTTTATGGAAAATGCTTGGTCATTAAAACACAATAATATCCTAAGGCCAAGGTTCACAAATGTATCATGGAGGCTGAAATAAATTTTTACATAATTCACTATGGTTTTTGATCTTTATGAAGCACCACTAGGGTCATATGATGTGATCCTAAGATTGAATTGGATCTCTAAGAATAAAGCCAAAGTTGATTATTTCCTTATAAATGTTGAGTGTTTGGATGATTTGGGAAACTAAACCCAAATCCAAAAAAGTCCAAGGGATTTAAATCTAAGATAAATTTCAGCCATTTAGTGGAAAAAGGCTCAACAAAAAGGATGCCAAGCATTCCTAGTCAAAATGGATGAAATTTGTGAATCCAAGGAACCCACTTTGGAAGACTATCCTTTTCTAGAAGAATTTTGAGATGTTTTTTATATAAGAGTTATCAGGGTTTCCTCTTAAAAGAGAATTTGATTTCACCATTTATATCATTTTAGGGTTATAACTACAGTTTAAGGCACCCTATAGAATGACTATAACTAAGTAGGTGAAGTTAAAGGCAAAACTTTAATAAATGTTGGCTAAAGGATTGATTCGACCAAGTGTTTCACTGTGGGGTGACGTTGTAGTATTCATCATGAAGAAAGATAAAACCCTTTGGTTGTGCATTGAATACCACATAATTAACAAAGCAATGATCAAGAACATGTATCCTTTACCTCACATTAATGATCTTCTTGATAAAAATGCATGTTGCAATAGTCTTTTCAAATATTAACCTTTGTATAGGGTATTATCAGTTGAAATTTTGAGAGGAAGATATTTTGAAAATAGCTTTCAGGACTTGTTATGGGAATTATGAGTTCATAGTAGTTCCTTTTAGATTAATGAATGTACCTAGAATGTTCATGATTCTCATGAACAATGTGTTCAAATATTATCTTGATCAATTTGTGCTAGTCTTTTTGGATGATATTCTCATCTATTTCAGAAGTGAAGAAGATCATGTAGAGCACTTATGGTTAGTTTTACAATAGTTTCAGAAACACAATCTTTATGTAACATTGTCCAAGTGTGATTTCTTTCAAAAAAGAGTACAATATTTAGGACACATCATCTATGCAAATAGAATTTTAGTGGATCTAGATAAGATTAGAGTTATTATAGATTAGACAACACCCAAAAATGTGTATGAGGTGCATAGTTTAATACGTTTAACAAGGTACTACAATAACTTTATACCAAATTTATCCAAGATATCTAATCGAATTACCTCTATTCATCAAAAAGAGTAGCATTTTATATGTTTAAATAAATGTGAAGAAGCCTTTCAAGTTATGAAAGAGATGCTTACTTCTACACCAATGTTACAATTTTTGTAGCTAAATGTCCATTTTTAGTTATAACATATGCTTCAAGAGATGGTTTATGAGGAGTTATAATGTATTATGGTTCATTTTTAGCCTATGAATCTAAGAAACTTAAGCCTTATGAGGCAAAATATGCTCCTTATGACCTCAAACTTATTTCCATAGTTCATTTTTTGCAAGTTTGGAGGCATTATTTTTTTAGGTAAGCCTTTTAAACTCAAGACTAGCAACTTGGGTCTTAAATATATATTCACACAGTCTAACCTCAATGCTCATCAAAGGTGGTGGTTAGATTTTTTGTTATACTATGATTTCAACATCAACTTCATTAAGGGAAAGGAAAATATAGTTACAATGCCCTTAGTCTTAGAAGGTACATTTCAGCTTTGGATATAATAAGTACTTTTCAAGATAAAGTAGTAAAATTCTCACCTAGAGATGAATCTATGACCAGGTTAAGAAAGATTTGGCTGAAAAATCTCAAGATTGATATACCAAGGCTTTCAATTTGAGAATCATGGGATTTTAAGATACAATGGTATAATTTATGTCCCTGACAAATAACATTTGAGAAATTTGTGCTAAATAAATTTCATGATGCTTCATAATCAGGGCATCCTAGAGTGAATAAACTACTAATAGATTTAAAACCATTATATTTTTGGAAAATAATTGAAAAAGATGCAACTTTATATATAGATGCTTAGAGTGTCAATAAGTCAAAGATGAATGTGTGCATCATGTTGGGTTGTTGTACCCACATTCCATACTAAAATAGAAGTGGAAAGCTATTAGCATGAACTTTCTCCAAGGTTTTCTTATGTCTATAAACCATCATGACATGATATTAGTAGTTGTAGATAAACCTACCAAGATATCTCACTATCTCACTTCAATCTAGGAAATTTGACAGATGATACTATTATGTTTTCTAAGAGGTTTGTGAAATAATTTCATAGGTTTCATGGGTTTCCAAAGAATATTATCTTAGATAGATACCCTGAGATGACTTTCAAGTTTTGGTAGACTTTAAATTCAGCTTTGGGAACTCATCTAAATTTTAGTATAGCTTACCATCCAAAAATGAATGGACAAATAGAGAGAATAAATCAGATCTTCAAGGATATTTTAATAATTCATTGCATGGACCATACATAAAAGTGGGAAGAATACCTACCATTGGATGAGTTTACTTACAACAACTCATACCAATTAACTAGTAAAAAGGCTCCTTTTGAGGCATTATATGGTAGGAGTTATATAACACCAATTAGTTGGGATAAAATAAAAGATAGAGTAGTCTTTGGACCTAATATGTTTGTTGAAATGGAAATAAAATAAAATTAATAAGGTATATATTGGTTGAAGCCAATGATAGGCGAAACATTTATGTTGATCTTAAAAGAATAGTAAGACAATTTTGAGTTGGAGATAACATTTTTATATAGGTTTATCCCCAAAAGAGTACAATAATTTTTTGAAAATCAGCTAAGTTATCACCTAAATATGTGAGACCTTTTGAGGTTCTAGAAGTGATTAGTCTTGTAGCATATAGGCTTGCATTTACACCAACTTTCACTCAAATGCATAATTTTTTTAAGTTCAATATCTTAAGTATATTGTTGATCTTAACATATTTTGGATTAGAATACATCATAGGTTTAGGATCCAAGGGTGGTAATAGTAGAACCAATAAAAATAATAGATACTTGCAAGCTTATCTTGCATAATAGATAAGTAGCATAATGCAAGGTCTAGTGGGACTAATATTATATGGATAGTGCTACATGGGAGGACTATGAGGAATTTTTTAGGCTAATTCCTCATTTATTCAAATAATACTTCTATTGAACATTATTTATATTTTCTTAAGCAATGTTTTTATTTTCATAACTATTGTTGAAATAAGTGTCATCAGGATAATGACCTATTTTAGGGGGAGGATGTCACATTTTGTTTCCTCTACACACTATTTAAGCATTAAATGGTGGAATATGATAATAATGATTGTTAGTGATGATATTTATTTTTAGTTTAATTTATATATGTTGTTTGATTGATAGTTCTATTACTTGTTTCATGATCAATATCTAAATAGATAATTGTTACATATATCTTATTATGATTATGATCATATTGACTAATTTTATTTAAATTTTTTTTGTATTTATTAGTTCATTTAAGGTTATTATTATTATTATTATTTTAGACTAACTACCATTTCATTTGATGAGGTAGTTGTAGGATTGTTCTGACCTCACTATAAGTTTAGAGGGATAATATCATTAGAGAGGGGGGTGTAAATATCAACAATGGGGATTTTTGACCTCACTATAAGTTTAGAGGGGTAATATCATTAGAGAGGGGGTGTAAATATCAAAAATGGGGATTGAGAGAGATCCAATAAATCAACGCACACACTAATTCTAGTTTCTTGATTGAAAACAAATATTGATTTCTTTAGTTATTTGGTAATTAGTTGAGACTTGTTTTCTTTGGTTTCTTTAAAAATCATTAATTTCTTATGAATGTTAAATATTTACTATGTTTTGTTGATCTTCACTGCACTACATTTGGTAAAGGCATGAGTGTATTGATCTAGTTGGATTGCTTATGCATTTCATTTAGTAGGGCATATTATGATTTTGGTGATATAACCAAGGAGAGTTATTGAATATGTATGGTTAATTAATCTCATTTAACTCTACCTTTATAACCTTGATCGTGGTTCTAGTTATCAAAAGTAGAATAAAATTTACCTTGTTTAGTTACTTAACTATCTTGATATGTTTACTATTTTTGGATACAATGTCTAAAATTTTGAAAGAGGCAAAATACCATCAAAAGTAGATTATTTTATAATTAAATTCAAAACTTTGGACATAGTGATTTATAAAGTTTGCATGATTTGGTGTATGTTTTACACTAAGATGTGTATTAGTGTCTTAATGTACCCAAGAATAAATAGATTAAGGAAATAAAATTTGGAATTTTGATGTCTAGGGTATTTTTATAAAGTTTATGGAGTAAGAGGTGAATAAAATTTAGATTTTTCTGTCAAAACCAAAAAAGGAGTTAGGGTTATTATTGGTTATTTTTATGCTATAAAAAGTTGATTTTTTCATTTTGGGAATCATGAAGGTTTCAAATGGATAACATGTCAAATATGGGGCTTAAAATTACTAATTAACAATAATAGGAAGGTAATGGTGTATTTATGAATGTGAGTTGTATGATAGAGATATCATAGATATTTTGAAGATAAATTTGGTCATGTAGATCATGCATGGTTGGGGAAAAATAAATAAATAAGAATATGTGTAAAAAGAATGAGGATCATTGTAGATGGCTAGGAAATAATAAAATCTCTTAGCAAGAATATAAAAGCTACCCAAATCTGCAATAAGACATTGGTCATACTTTAACCAGGCTAGTAACTTTGAGTTTTATGCATAGAAAAGAAAAGGGTTTTTGTTATAGTCTTGAATTTATTGTGAAAACTTGAATAAAAGCTTGATATAGGATTTTATTTTGAGTCAATTGCATATTTTGGGTAGATTTATTTTAAAAATAAGAAAATCATAGTTATAGACATAGGGATACAATTTTATTCCATACCCAGGCCTATAAAAGTGATAATGAGCCTCTCTCCTTAATAAACCTAGAAAATTTTAGTTATAACATGTATAGAGTCATTTGATTTCTTTGAGTATTTTATTTGGAGAAAATTTTATGTGTTTTAGCGATATGCAAAGGAAACTTGAAACACATTTTTTAGGTTGTATCAATCTACAAACTATAATAAGGTTAGATGCATATTCATATCATACTTGTAAAAATACATAACGGCATATTTGGTGAGGGTTTATTAAAAAATTTGAAGCTTTATTTAGTAGTTTTCCATGGACTATTATTGTCTTGTAAATATTTAGCTAAATATTTGGATTTCTATTGCTTTGAAAATCTTATAGCTGCTCACTTTTTAACCTGACTAAGGGTGACATTGTATGGGCATAGTGATGTGTGTGTGTGTGTGTGTGTGTGTGTGTGTGTGTTTAGTAATTTTTATAAGTGGATATATACATATATACATACATACATATTATATATAATAATGATTGCATGTTTTATTCATGTAATTTATTAAACCTGTACATAAGCTTATTTTTCCTCTAGGTGAGTAGTATGGTTGTAGATATTGATGAATATATCCAAGGATTACATGTATAGTTGTAATAAATGTCTTAGTTATTTTAAAACCTGGTTACTTGGGTTGATTTTCATTAAGTGGTGTATTAATTTAAGCTTATTTTAATTTAGTCATATACAAATACACAAATAATATTCTATTTGTATGTATGTATGTATAAAAATTTAGTTGAATGATAGGGGAAGAATGAATGGTATATTATGTGAATGCATTGGTAACTTGGTCTATAATTACTTAATTGAAACATATTTGAGATACTTATACAAGATTATATATTAATGTATATAGATGACAAATGGAATTCTATATGTGGTCAAAATAAATATCATTTATAATAGAGTTGAGTGCAATATGGAAGTAAAGGTGTTGTTCTTAAGCTGTTGGTTGGTAATGAATATAAAGAGTAGACTTATAATATTGTATGTTCATTCTCATATTTTTATAATGTTTTTGATGGATCTTTTATGTGTGGAATAAGGGTAGTTTAGGTGGTAAAACATAACTAGAATGGACTATATTCTAATATGGCCTTAATTTTATTAGAATATGTTAAAATTAACTTTGTATGAGATAGTATGAAATGCATGGGTTTTCATGTTGATTGAAAATTATTATCAATTATGTACACTTGTATATATTTAAATTATGATAGAAACATATGTTGGGAAAAAAGACAAAATAATTTGATTCTTTTTTTAGTCTTTCAAACATGTTTGGTATGGAATATAATGCTTTGATAAATCTACGTTACCACTTTGGTGTTTAAATGATTGGAAACAATTATACTCATGATTATGTTTTCTTACATAATTTAATGTTGTATGGGATTTAGTGTATGTTGGGGTTGTATTATTCTAATTTTGAATCTTTATATGTAGACTATATTTGTATATTAGGAGATAGTTATATGAGTATGTCATTTTATAGTTGTGGTTTAGTAGCAGAGAGTTATGTGTGAGTGAAAATAACTCATTTACCTAAATATGAATTCTATAATGAAAACTTTGACCAAAGTAATGTTATAGTTGAGATATTTTCATTTCACTCTACTTTTAGTTTACATTTGTTTGTTGATATAATTTAGATAGAGGATTGGATTCCATGGTCTATTTGATTTTTCAATGTAATAGTGATAGTACACACATGGGTTATGGTTGATTTCTCAATATTTGCACTATTCTTATCTACCCCTTTGTGAACGATAGGTCCACTCCTAGTGGGGAGGTGTGTAGGAGACCATTGGTATATGGATGGGGATAAAGTACTCAAATGATGTTCTCCTTATATCAGCTGGTTTAACCTTTGGGATAATACTCATTCTACATTCATGGATCAATGAGCTATTTTTAAATCTCATTTTGTACTATTATACTCATCATATTATATATTCAAATTTGTTCTACATTGTACTTTATTATTTGATGGATAATTAAACTTAATAGTGATTATGTAAATTGTTTAGTATTCTAAAATTATAAACAATAATGGTTATAAGTTTATTCATGTAATAAATGTGGATTATTTCAGTTTATGTTGTATATGATTTTGTCTATTGTTCTTTTATTAAAAGTTATTTATCTTATAATATGATTTAATTATTTGAACACTATATGGATTAGATTTTAGCTAATGGGTTATATATTATGTCATTTATTTATTTAGATATATTTAGTAGACAAGCAATGATAAATCATATAGTTGTAAATGATCTTATAAGAAATTTATGTGATAAAAAAATAGCATAATTGTTGGTTAACCTAGTGGGATATTAACAACCTTCCTATTGCCAAAAGGCTTACATCTGCTATCCATTATGCCTATTTATTATCTCTTAGTCCAACCATATGTTATTATACTAATCAGGCCTTATATAATTATCAAAATTCTATAAACTTACTTATTATCATCCTCTACAAGTTTTGGACATGTACCTATTTTCTAATTTATTAGACACTTGCATCCTAGTCAAACACCTATATCGATGCTAGTATCTTATGCCAAATTAAGTGTCAAGTACCCTAATGCCATCAAATTTTAAAATGAAATGGATACTAAAAGTTATCCTAAGTGATTTAATATGAGATATTTCCAAAATTGATTGATATATATATATATATATATATATATATATATATATATATATATATATATATATAAGATCAACCCTCATTCATTCCCCACCTATCACAGACCTAACAACTCACAAGATAACTTACCAAAAGCATTCAAGTGATAAAAAATTACCTATTATTTATTATTTCAATACATGTCACTAAGACAACCCATCTATAGGCTTGAAGTTTTGGAGGATCATTTCATGAGACATATTTTCCATGTTATAAGCTAGGTCACTTTATGTACTTACTTATCACACAATGAATCTCTATCCACACATAAGCCAACACGTATGTGATAACTTAATAAGTCTGAGTCCCTCTTCAAAGTATGTCTATAAGTAGCACCCATTAATAGAGGGTTAATTTAGATATCTTTATAGTGTGTCATCACTAACCCATTTTTCTCATAGTCACCCCAAGGGTGAGAAAGCTAGGGTTTGATCATTTGGTAAAGAGTGATAGTCTATGCGTGAGATATGAACACACCAAAGTAAAGGTGAAAAAAAACCCAAAAGGTTCCATGTGATTACATGTATATATATTTATTATTTTGTATTGGAAACTTATATCCAAATCATTTAGTAGTATGGATATAACCATACAAATCTGACACAAGATTTTGGGGCCATATAATGTAAATTTATATAATATTATGACTATTCCAGGATCCTGATCCAGTCTATTTCTAGCCTATTTTAACCTAGATATACATGCACATAATAAACAAGATAATTACTCTTGTTTATAATTTATTTAAATATCAATTAATAACTATACTTTACATTTTTATCATATCTTAGCATTTAAATTCATAATATTATTTATTTGAGAATAAATTAATTAGCCTACTATAGATATATTATCACCCTTTTGCTTATTCATTTCTATATTATTAACCCTTTACTATATTGACCCATATCAATTTAGGGTTAAACACACTTAGAGATGAGTACCTTGCATCTATCCATAGGGGAGATTAGATTTTGGAAGATGTATAAAAAAAATTGCATATCTTTATATGGGTATGATGGTGTACTATAGGGAGACAAAACAAGAAATGTCATTGGAGAGGTTGTTTGATGATGATATTATTCCTATGTTTATACTAAGGATAGATTTGGATGTCTTTATGGCATTTTATGAGATGCACTCTTATACACTAGTGTTGATGGCTTTTGTTAGTGGCATATTATTGGTCAATAAGAGTGTCATGTTGTTTCTAATAGACTCAGATGATGTGGTTGTGGATATTATTTATTTTTCCATAGTTGATGTGGGACCCATTTGTGTTGGCACATTTATATGAGAAGTTTCATTTAGTGGTATACAAGGATGAAAAGAGGCTTGGTGCTTTGAAATTATTACATGTATGGGCATATGATAATATATGTTTAGAGATGCCAATTGTAAAATTTCATGGGAGAGTAGATGAGGATCCATTTTCATACATATGACATATTATAGTGGGTGTGCAATAGAGGAATTTAGGTGATTTGGTCTATTACAAAAGGGTAGTGGATGAGCTTGTTGACGCAAGAGATTACACCCTTGGCATGAGGCCGAGCTCCTGCCTTCTCCTCACAACTATGGAAACTCCCCTCTCATCTGTGGGACTGGCAAAACTAGAGGGGAGAGTCTCTAGATAAGGGCTAGCTCCCTTTGATGCATCATGTTCATTCCAGTAAGTGCAAACACATACATATATATATATATATATATATATATATATATATATATATATATATATATATATATATATATATATATATATATATATATATATATATATATAGATATATATATAATGGGGGGGATGAAACGAGAGGGAGATTGCAGGAAAATAAAATTCTCTAAAGAGGTTATGCACCAAAATAAGTTGACCTTCTCACATCCACACTTGAAACCAAATAAACACATACATACACTTCAGACTTGGTAGAAGGACCAGGCTACTGGAAACTGGCAAGGAGGCTTTCATGAAAACATAGAAACATAGATTCACCAAGGTGATGTGAAATGCACACTATAAGTAACTACCTCTATTTTACACTTCCAAATACTGCTCTTCTCCTTTCAGCTGTAGAGATGGCACCTTGTAGACAACAGGTATGCTAGTGTTGAACCTATGAGAGCATCAAGAAACAATGACTGAACACAAACAAACACTCAAGACATACTCAGATATATCTATCCAAGAGAGAGGTAAAAATTGCGTCCATTGATTCAGGTGGAAATTTTGCCAGGGCTACGCCTTACAAATGTGGAAGATATTTCTACAAATGATAAGTCTTCAATATATAGGAGAAGTAAGGAGGCCCATTTGGTGCTCCTTTTTTACAAGTGGCCTATCACATCCATTCATTGGGAAGAGGAAAACTCTGTTACCGATGTCATCTTTCTAGAAGAGGCCTGCTAGAACCATGTTGTAAGATCGCTGAATTTGACTTTGGCATTTAAGCATTAATGTGAAACATAGACTGCCCCTCTTTTCTACAAATAGATTGATATTTCTCCCCTTTTAAATGCATAGGCCATGCCATTCACGTCTTCTAGTGGTCAATTGCAGCCACTATTTCACCTACTGGAGTCACTTCTCAAATCGGCACTACCACTTGGACTACTTTGTCTCTTTCTACACCTTGTCATTCTCATGCTTTGTCAACTGGTATTTTGTCCTTTTTCCTATCTTGTCTCTTCTGGTTCCTTCGGCCCTTGGGGTGAACTTCCAATGGGTCATTGCATTCTGGCCCCTTGGTTAGCTCTCTCTCAATTTGAAAACAAAAAACCATTTTGTTTCCCTAACTTTGATGTTCATATAGCCGTCATTGGTTTGAAAACCAATGGCTAATCTGCTTTGTTGAACTTGACAGCTTTTGGAACGTCTTCGGGTCCTTGCTAGCTTCTTCTGCAGCTTGCTTTTGTCTTAGCACTCTCTCTATAGGCACCTTTTGCATTTGTATTTCCTTATCACCTTCTCAAAGGGAAAGTGACCCTATGGTCTTGAAAGTGCCCTTTGTATTTAGGCTGGAAGTCCCCCGTAAGGGCACCTGTCCTTTAGGGTCCTTCGATGGGTCCTTTGGTCCTCTAGACTTTTCCTCGATTTTTATTTGTTCTGTGTATTTTTCGTGGCCTTTTATCCACAGACATTTTCCCACAGAAAAAAAGTCCATGGAAATTCTACCCAGCCTTTGCTTTGTATGCAGCCCAAATTCCTTCAGACTTTTATCTGAAGGAATTCATTCGAGCAAAAGTCTAAAGGAATTTAGGACAATCAAATTTGAACAAATTTGAACTTTGAACTTTGAACAAAACTAAACTTACCCAGTCTTTTTCCCTTGAAATGCCTACCCTCCGCTAGGTCATTTTGAACTTGAAGATTCCCCTTCAGCCAAGGGCATACCCTTGAACCAAGCCATTGAACCAAATGGTTCAATGGTTCAACCATTGCGTGCTGATGAACTGATGAACCAAGGCTGATGAACTTCTCCCTTTGAACCAAGCCCATTGAACCAAGCCCATTGAACCAAAAATGGTTCAATGGTTCAATGGTTCAACGCTTGTTGAATCGAGATGTTGAACTTGAAGATAGACTTTTGAACCAAAGGTCATTGAACCACTTGAACTAGGCCATGAACCAAACTCATTAAACTTGTGCAACTTAAAAATGACTGGCATTAAATAGAAAGGGAAGAAGGGGACCAAAAAATTTTATTGTGGGCAAAATTGGTCAATAGATTAGTGACTCATAGGGGAAACATGCCTGCTATGCTTAGAAATTACTTGCCTTATAGTTCATTGGGCATAGAGTCAGATTATAGCTATGAAAGAATTAGCAATAGCCCAAAAATATCTGAGAATCAAACATGAAGCCTTTACCTCACATGCAAAGGGAAACACACAAGGCTAAAAAACACTACCTGTGAAAACTGCACTTAGGGAAAGTAGGAAAAGAAATTGAAAACAAACTACTATATACAGCTAACCAAGAATTCTTGCCTCCCTCTTGGATCGAAGGAAAATTTTTTGAAGTCCCCTTCCTAGAAAGAAGACTTATGGTGTTAGGCAAGTATCTAAATGAAAAAGAGAGTTGGTGGCCTGCTCCTCTTGCTTGCCACCTGAGTTGGCTTGTGTCTAAGTGGATCAAATTCAAACATGCCTCCAACATATATGTACTCTGCTTGTCTTTGGAAGCCTGTTAAATGCTGATCCTTCATATTGGTGCTCCTCACCAAGAAATAAATGGCTAATGGCTCATCACCATAAGCCCTTTGATCTGTACACTCCCTCTACACTGTATCATGGTCTGACTTGTTTCCTTCTGCTTCATTAGAGACTTTTTTAGACTCATCCTCTGCTTCCTTTTGGCCTTCTTGAAGAAGGGTGACTGTGGTGATGTCTAGAATGGACTCACAAAATGATTTCTCATCCCATAGAACATCACCTCTCTATTTAAATCTCTCTTCTTCTAGGCATTCCTCTAGGAAGACAGACCTCTCTTTTTCCTCCTCAAAGATCAGGTTCTCTAGATGTTTAAAGGTATCCTCCTGATCCTCCTCTAACTTAGGCTCCTCAGTGTAGTCATCCTCATCATCAAAATAGCAAGGAAGTTAATCAAACAGAGGGGAAGAGAGCTTACCATGCATTTGTTCCTCCTCATATTACTAGAACATCTGCATATATGCAAGACCTACATCTTCTCCATTGCTGATAAGGTCTTCACAAGGAGCATTGATGATGATTTATTCTTAATTGTCACTCATGATAGCCTCTTGAAGAACTGTAGATTGGATCTTCTACTCCTCACTCACCTCCTACAGAATAGGTTCCTCCTTGAGCAGGGGTGAATTGGAGAAAACATGTAGAAGAGGAGGCAGTCCTTGAGCTAGAATCGAATGATTCTCCTCTTTCCACTTGGTCAGCACTTCATCAATATTAGGTGTGGCCTGATATCTCTCTTGGAAATGTGTAGGTGGGGTGTGTTTAGACATAAAATACACCATTTAGTCTGAACCATCCATCATGCATTGGCTGAGGAATTTCTCTCTGGATTCCAACTCCACAATTCTCTTAGCCAAATCTTCTTGGAAACGCCTTTCCTGGAGGTCACCAGCATCATTATGAGTAGGGGCAACCTCAGCTTCTTCAAGGTTTTGAAAAAAAACTTGCTTCTCCTCCTTCTTGCCTCATGATTCTATTGTTTTCCCCCAATTTAGGATTTCAAAATTAGAATTTTGCTCCTGTGCACAGGCAACAACTTTCTTTTCTCCAAGGCCCTGGGGCTCCTCCACAAGGTCTGGAAGTTTTAACTCTCTTTCAAGAAGCATCTTCATCCTAGCCTCTAAATCTTCAATTTGTTTGGCTAGTTTTTCCTGAAAGAGTCTTTCTTAGAGGTCACTAGCATGATTATATTCAAGGCTTTGGGCTAGTTTGTGGCATTCCTTCTAACTCAAAATCTGCACATCATGTTGAAAATCTTGGGAAGGCTGAGGAATGCAAGGAAGAGACTGTTGATGCACTGGAGGAGTCTCTAAAAGAGGGATACGCTGGCTGGTGGTAATCTTTTCAATGGAAAATTCATAGTATAAGGAATTTAGAAGGTTCATCTCCATGGGAGGTTGCTCTAATGCCTTCTAGTGTTGGAAAGCCAGGCGCACGAGATTGAGAGTGAATGCATTTGATGAGCTAGAGTGAGCAAGTGCTATTTGATAGAAAGGATTTGGTGCAAAAGAAGGGGTTTTCTTCAAGATAGGAGGGGGTGTGCAAGGTTGACTACCTTGAATAAATGGATTTCACCATTATGCTACCTTCTGTTCCATGGATTGCAAGGCATGTGCTTGCCCAAACAAGTACTCCTCTTTATATATCAGCTCCTGCTAATATCTATACTGCTCTTCCAGTCTATTAATCTCCAAATATAGGGCCACTCCCCTTAATGTTGTAGGGCAACTAGGAGAGCTACTTGAAGGGATTGCATAAATATTTGGAGCCTGATCATAATCATATGAAGGAAAACAAGACCCATGATTTTGTGCAAAAGTAGTATACATACAAAAAATGATTTTTGAAGGCACAAGGTTACTTAACTAAGAGATTTAACTCAGAGTCACCAGATGCTAAAAATATTTGATTTGTTATAATAGGACCAACATCAATCCTAAGACTTTATTGAGTTGTAAAACTATGTCCCACCATGCATGCCAAAACTGCTGACGTAAGAGATTGCACCCCTGGTAGGAGGCTGAGCTCCTGCCTTCTCCTCCTAACTATGGAAACTCCCCTCTCACCTGTGGGACTGGCAAAGCTAGAGGGGATAGTCTCTATATAAGGGATAGCTCCCATTGATGCATCATGTTCATTCCAGTAAGTGTAAACTCATACATATATATATAGATATATTGGGGGGGATGAAAAGAGAGAGAGATTGCAAGAAAATAAACTAATCTAAAGAGGTGATGCACCAAAATAAGTCAACCTTCTCACATCCACACTTGAAACTAGACAAACACATACATACACTTCAGACTTGGTAGAAGGACCACGCTACTAGAAAATGGCAGGGAGGATTTTATGGAAACACAGAAATAGAGATTCACCAAGGTGCTATGAAATGCAACTGTAAGTAACTCCCTCTATTTTGCACTTCCAAAGACTACTCTTCTCCTTTCAGCTATAGATATGGCACCTTGTAGACAATAGGTATGCTGGTGTTAAACCTGTGAGAGCATTAAGAAACAATGACTGAACACAAAAAAACACTCAAGACATACTCAGATATATCTATATAAGAGAGAGGTAAAAATTGTGTCTATTGATTCAGGTGGAAATTTTGTTAGGGATATGCCTTACAAATGTGGAAGATATTTATATAAATGACAAGTCTTCAATATATAGGAGAAGTAAGGAGGCCCATTTGGTGCTCCTTTTTTACAAGTGGCCTATCACATCCCTTCATTGGGAAGAGGAAAACATTGTTGCCGATGTCATCTTTCTAGAAGAGACCTGCTAGAACCATGCTGTATGATCACCGAATTTGACTTTGGCATTCAAGCATTAATGTGAAACATAGACTGCCCCTCTTTTCTGTAAACAAATTGAGATTTATCCCCTTTTAAATGCATGGGCCATGCCGTTCGCATCTTCTAGTGGTTAATTGCACTCACTATTTTGCCTGCTAGAGTCACTTCTCAAATTGGTGCTACCACTTGGACTGCTCTATCTCTTTTTGTACCTTGACATTCTCTTGCTTTGTCACCTAGGATTTTTTCCTTTTTCCTATCTTGTCTCTTCTGGTTCCTTTGGCCCTCAGGGTGAACTTCTAATGGGTCACTGCATTTTGGCCCCTTGGTTAGCTCTCTCTCAATTTGAAAACAAACGGCCATTTTGTTTCGCTAAATTTGACATTCATATGGTCGTCATTGGTTTGAAAACCAATGGCTAATCTACTTTGTTGTACTTGATGGCTTTTAAAACATCTTTGGGTCCTTGTTGGCTTCTTCTGTGGCTTGCTTTCATCTTAGCACTCTCTTTGTGGGCACCTTTTGCCTTTGTATTTCCTTAGCACCTTCTTGAAGGGAAAGTGACCCTCCGGTCTTGAAAGTGCCCTTTGTATTTGGGTCAGAAGTCCCCTGTAAGGGCACCTGCCTTTTAGGGTCCTTTGGCCGGTCCTTTGGTCCTCTTGACTTTTCCCTGGGCTTTGTTTGTTCTGTGTATTTTCTGTGGGATTTTGTCTGCAGACATTTTCCCACAGACAAAAAGTCCATGGAAATTCTACCCAGCCTTTGCTTTGTATGCGGCCTGAATTCCTTCAGACTTTTATCTAAAGGAATACCTTTAGGCAAAATTCTGAAGGAATTCAGGACTTAGTCAAATTTGAACAAATCTAAACATTGAATGTTGAACAAAACCAAACTTACCTGGTCTTTTTCCCTTGAAATGCCTACCCTCCACTAGGGCATTTTGAACTTGAAGACTCCCCTTCAACCAAGACCATACCCTTGAACCAAGGCATTAAACCAAATGGTTCAATGGTTTAACCATTGCATGTCGATGAACTGATGAACAAAGGCCGATGAACTTCTCCCTTTGAACCAAGCCCATTGAACCAAAAATGGTTCAACGGTTTAATGGTTCAATGCTTGTTGAATCGAGATGTTGAACTTGATGGAATTTTGAACCAAAGGTCACTGAACCACTTAAACTAGGCCATGAACCAAACTCATTAAACTTGTGCAACCTGAAAATGACTAGCATTAAATAGAAAGGGAAGAAGGGGACCAAAAAAATTGCCTGTGGGCAAAATTGGTCAACAGAGCTCACCCCATAAAATATTACATGGAGGAATTATATGGAGGTAGATATAGATTAGGCATGGGATTTTGTATACTTGAAATATGTTATGACACAATTTTATATTGTGGTATAACATAAGTATACCATTAAGAGGTAGCAACTAAATAGGGTGTTATGATAGTTCAGGATCCATTAGGATGTCCCTGTAGCACCACATTTTTTTTGAGGTTAGTGGGAAATAACATGGTGAGTTTCAAGGATATATCTAAGGTATTAGAGGTAAAATAGATTCACTTATAGGTTATACCTTGGTAGACGATGAGGGATGTATAAATACAGGTGTGACCAATGCATATAGTGCATATTACGATGAGGTGTAATCATTAAGGCTTACCATTCCATAGTAAAGGCCAAATACATTAAGAGAGAGGATACATAAATAGATCTGAAGGTACTACCATGGTTGGGTGGATAGTAGAGGAGGAGGGTGTTGGTGGATAGACTAGTTGGAAGTGATGGAGGATGGGATATACTAGTATCAGGTGATGACATACATGCTGGAGGTGAATTAGGAGACAAAGGATTGGGGCCATAGGGTTGAAGATATGGGGGTAATGAAGGTGGTATTATAATGATTATGATTTATAGTGATAATGAGGGGGAGATTATGTAAGATAGAGGAGATGGAGGATATAATCCATCACTTATGATGCCAACTATTGGAGGAGATGGAGTAAGGCCCCTAGTTTTGTAACTTCTTATGGCCTAAAAGAAAATAGAGTAGTTTATACTCGATTAATGAATTCTAAGGGGTCAGGGTCATTATATATGGTTTGTCAGATAACTAATCCAATTCCATAGAGTATGTTTACTATTATATGAGATTATATGAGTAGGCAGTACCAACTGATTAGAGATCACCTTCATTTATGGAGTATTTCATCAAGAGATCTAAATTTTCAGCTAGGAAAACATAGTTTTTTACATCATAATGATCAGTAAGACAAGAATTTCATCATGGTATGGGTCTACCATGGAGCAAATCATAGAGAGCACCACTAATGTCACCTCTTTAGATTCCTCTAGTAGAGGGGCAAAGTGAAATTTTACTATATTGTGATATGTATTTTGGATGTATTTTGATGAGTATGATGATACAATATGTATACATGAAAACTGATATATTAATTCATTTTTGGGCTTATTTATGTATGTATCATGTTTAGATTATTATTTATGGATATGTATGGTTGTTTTTATTGATGTATATGTGTATGGATGTTTATGATTTATAATGCAATGTGTAAATGTCTCTATTTTAATTTTTTTATGCATATGTAGTCATTTAGGGAGTTAATTATGGATGTTTGAGATGAATTTTAAAGTAGATAGTATTTAATGGTTTTCCTTGCATTATATTAAGGATGTGATTTATGATTGTCCATGAGATGAATAGTTTCTTATATTTGCATGGAGTTCCAACATGGTTTTAGAAACCTTATTTTTATTATGTGTATGACAAGATGCATCAATGGTATATAATACCATGATGACTCTATTATAATATGCATAGTGGGACAAATTAAAGAAATATATAATAAAATAAGATAAAATATTAAAACAAAAAAATCACATAGATAAAAATAAAGTAAGAAAACACACATAAAGTAAGGAAATTGTTTTTTTTTGTGTGTCATTTGTTAAGGTAGAAACCTAATGTGTTGAGAAATTTTGATAATGATAATGATAGGCTTATTTTACCCCAAGCATAAATATATACAAGGAGGGTAGATTTGGGAATGCTATATCCTAATAAGGCTAAAATGATTTATACAAGATTGGTTAAGGTTTTTTGGGTAAACTAAGGACAAGTGGATTTTGTATTGTTAAAAAAAAAAAGGATTTATTTGGATTTTTGAGCTGACAATTAGAATATATATAGAGGGAAAACTAGTTATAGAACTAGGAATGGGAATGATTTGGGGATAATTATGGAGGTAAGTATGGAAATATGGATATCCAAGGATTGTAATATATATATTTGTATACCCAAGATTTGCTTCATCATGCTAACATGTATGGCTATTTTTTTATGTGTGTGCTAATGTGGATGTACCAATGTTTCTCTGAAACATGAATCAAGATTGTATTTGTATACTTTATAAAGATAAGTTAAAAGTAGTGACATGGGATTTATAAAATGGGTAAATTTTGGATGCATGAAAGATGGGATAAAATAAGGATACCCCTGAGTAAAATGGGTACTTATATACAATATGTACTACACATGTTGTTAGAAACTAGTTTTCACCCTAGTACTTGTCAAAAGTGCCATAAATGGTTTTCACTTTTGGACAATTTATTTTTATTTCTATTTTATTATATTATATATATAGCATCACTAAAGTCATTAATCAAGGAAAAAATCATATTAATTATGTTCATGGGCTCATTGAACTCTTCACCATATTTAAATGCTAATTTGTAAGCACCCAATCCATATTTGGATATAGAAACATAAGGACCCAACTAGCTAGGTTCAAATTTGCCTTTATTTTCTTGATCAGTGTTGGTATTATTTTGATTCTCTTTCAAAAAAAGATATTTTATTTAAAACTCCTTAATTTTTTTTTTTTTTTAATAGTTACGTGAAACCTATTTTGATATGCTTGTAGGTGATCAAATGTTAGGAGTCTTTTCTCATCTAGGAGTTATAAATCATGTAGCCTTTAAGTTATGTATTCCTCATAATTTATTAAATAGTATAAGGAGATACATAATTGAGGTAACTTAGTCTCAATTTTAAAAATGGACTATGTTCCATATACAAGAAAATATTAGGTTTCCCCCTTGGGTGTACATATACTAGTGTGGTAAGCCCATAAGGTAGGATAAATTTACAAATGCTAGTTATGGCTAGTATCATTAACAACTTGTTTTTGTATTATAATAATGTTCTTGTTGGATACCTCTACTTTTACATTTCATTGAGGATAGTATGGTGTGCACCATTGATGTTAGATATAAAATTGATTACTAATGTATTTGACATATTTATTAAAAAATGACTTATCATTGTCATATAATATATCAAATGGGATACCTTAATTTTGAATGATATGAATTAGGATAGACTTAGAGATTTGTTTGAAAATTATGTATGTAAGTGGGATTTCCTCTACTCATTTGGTGAATTACTCTATGGTGGGATTATGTGCCTATGACTGTCATAAGAATTAGTATTTATTTTACCAATGATATTGAGCCCCCATGTGGAAAAGGTTCACAGAGTTGTTATAAGATTAAAATATTATTATATAGCATGAATAAGATCCCTATTTTTTTGGCATGATATACATTTTTTGACATATTATCAGGCATTTGATTCCATTTTAGGCCAATAATAACATGTTGTTAAAATGTTCTTAACAAGGACCATTCTGCTAGTGTGTGTACTCTTTGATAGCTAAGGTAGCCTTTTCTAAGTTTAAACATTGTAATATATTTTTTTCATAGCCCCTAAAATATAAGGTGTTATCGAGGAGTGTGAAATGGTAAGTGATTTGGATAAATTATTTTTTGTGGTTATGCGATAAGTTTGGAGGTATAATTTTGTCATGAAGGTAGTTGCAAATGTCTTGATACCAAGGGGAATTTGGACCAACAATCTCACAAACCATTTCATATTTAGGTATTTCATATGATATAATCTTTGGTTATTCCACCAATAATTAACTATTTTTTATGTTGGCATGTATGTCACAAAGATAACTGATGATGGTCATGGAAACTGCTAAATTTTTATTTACATGAGGAACTTAGTTAAATTGAATATGTTGCAAGGATTTTTTTCAAGCTATCAAACTTTATATTTTAAGAGTAAATTTTCTCATATTTTGCTTGATATTAATAATTGACTTGTTTTATGATAATTTTTGAGTCACATTACACTGACAAGTGTTGGATATCCCATTATTTAGGTATTTTTAAACCAAAAACAATAACTACATACTCCACATAGTTATTTATGTAAGTGAATCTTAATTTAAATTCTCTTGGGATAAGATCACCATGTGCGGTAGTGATCAATATACCTACCCCTTAGCCATGATTGGTGAATTAACCATCAAATTATAACTACTATTTTGATGACTCATTTAGAGATAGAATAGACTCATTTAAGAATTCTATTATTAATGGTTTTTTATCTATCAAGAGTGACTCTACTAACTAATCTATAATAATTTTCCATTTAATATATATTTTACATTTAATTTTCAATTAAATGTAATACCCATATCTATTTTAGTAGTGTCATCTCATCATTTTCATTTTGTGTAGGTTTTGGTATGTCATTGTGACCATTGTGCAGGTTGTCATAACATGCTATCTTTACTGAACATAGCGGATCGGTCCATTAGTTTCCTTGAAAGATGGTAAGGTGTTACCACTACATATACATATAGTTATGTTATTTTTAGTTTATTTCATTATAATTAGCAATGAAAATACTTATTTTCATGTCTTGTTAGTACTTCAACTCTAAAGGTAAACTAGTGAGATTTGAGGGTGTTTAGATTCATAGTTAGTTAGCTCACTATAGAATATTTATTTTGGTATTATTTATCTTCATACTAGATTAATTTTTTAATTGACAAATCGTAAGGGTACATCACATTATATTAAGATGGTGATTGTTAGATTAACTTATTATACTTATAGAGTGGAACCTTTTGTTAATGGTGGTTGATTTGTGGGTAAGTCAATTAATTGTCACCTAGTTTGGTTTGCAAGATTTTGAGTTGGCGTTGTTAGTGCCCAAAATTTCATTGAAGCAATTGGGCCCTTTTCAAGTATAAATTCCCAAGTCCTTAGCCTAATTTACGTCATCAAATTTTCACTCCAAGATCAATTTACATGTTAAAATTAGGTAAGTGTTATTTATTCTTTAATTCGTGTATTTACAAAGCCCTTAGAGTCTTTCAGGAAAATTGTTCATGTAAAAATACTAAGGACTTATTTGTTTCAACCAAAACATTTATACAAAAAGCTTGAAGGAATTCTATAGAACATTTTGTCTGCAACAAGAAGTCTGAAATAATTGCATTATGTTAGGAAAATGTAAAGTCTTTATTTGTTTAAACTTTTTGTCCATGGAAAAAAGTTTGTAGGTCTATTTGTTTCAGACTTTTTGTCCACAACAAAAAGTCTAAAGGGTAATTTCCCTTCAAGCATTTTTACCACATAAAAATCCCCAAAAAAGTCATTTCCTTCAGTAAAACTATAAAGTCCAAATTCTTTCGGCAAAAGTGTAAAGTCCAAATTCTTTTAGAAAAAGTGTAAAGTCCAAATTCTTTGGGGAAATTATTTCAAACAAAAAGTTGAAAACAATTGTCCCAATGAAGATAATAATGTCAAAGACTGAATTTCTATGGGAAAAGTGTCTGAGATAGATCAATTTCTTTGGGAAAATTATCCTAGACAAAATGTCTAAAATAATTATCCCAATAAACAAAGTGCTCTGGAGATGAAAGTCTAAGAATAAAAAATCCCATAATAATTACTACAAAGACAAAAATGTTGAATACCAAGTTAATGTAAAAGGAATGTCATGGACAAAATGTTTGAAATAATTATTTCAATGACCATATCACTATCGACAAAAGGCCTAGAATACAAGTCTTGAAACCAAGTTGTTGTAAGATAGAAATGGTGAAGATAAAAGGCCTAATAACCAAAATATCTAAATAAATTCACATAGATTACATAAGTATTGAGCTCATAGGGCATTATTAATATTAAATCAAGTTCTCATCAATTGATGGTATGTGGTGAAGTGTATAGATCCTAATCGATGGTGTGTAAAAGACCAATTTTTAAAACAAATCCCTAAGATGAGTGAGATGGTGATAAGTGTTATCATCATGGGAAGCCTATCAAAGATTTTATGGTGAGTGGAATAGGTCAAAAGGTCAAGAAGCATAAGGTGCCACCACACAAATGATGGTGCTTAAATCAATAAAGACTATTTTTAAGGAACAAATCATGCTCAATCTCATGGATTGCAATTTGACAATGTGTGTTTGATGGGGAAAAAATATCTAACGATGTGAGGGTACATTTGAAAATTTAATACATGGTCACAGGCTAAAGATATCGCATGTTCCTAGAGATTGATGGTATGTGTTTAAGTATACATAATCTAATCTATGGCATGTATTAAATCAAGACTTTTCAATAAAACCTAGAATGAATGTGGGACCACCACTTGGCAAGAGTGCATTATCCTAATAAGATTGATAGAGCAAGATGTAAAGAGTTCATAGTGCCACCAAGTGGCACCATTTCAATACAAGACCTCTAGATAGCCAATGACATTCGATCCTTTAAATCAAGATAAAAGCTATGCATTTTCTCTAGTGAGCAAATCTAATGGTGCCAACCAAGATGGACTATTCAAAGGGATTAGACAAATAATGAAATGACACATGTCCTAGGGATAATGATTGTATGCCAATTTAATGAATAAAGTGACACGGTAAGGCCACATAGGCATATGTGTCATGATCAAATATCCTATGCAAAGTGAGTTCATGGAGACTTCACCATTGATAGTAGATTGACTAAGAAAATTGCATATGAGTCATGGTAGCTACGTAAGAAGTCTAGGGTTTTAAAAATAATTGAAAATTTGATCAAAGAGCCATAGATCTATTTATCTAAATGCTCATGATTAAGCTCCCAAGGATGTTATAAAGGGCATAGAGGTCAAACATTTAGATGTCACTAGTTTTCTATAGGTATATATGAAGTTTGGGACTTGTGGACTTGAGGTATATAGGTATATAGGCATAAAGAATGCATATTTTGATAGTCAGTAGTATAGATGAACACTTTTCAAGAAAATGGAATAATGATGAAGCACTTGTAACTTGTTGACATTATTACTATACTTTTGGCATACTAATATGAAGGACCTTATGTTCATAAATTGATGACATATTTGTATATCTTAGGTAAATCCTATATGACAAGGGAAGTTATAATATTGAAAAGTATATGTTCAATGTATTATAATTTAAAATGGAAAGATATTGAAGTTATAATATTCAAGTTATAACCTAAGTTATATTTTCATTTTGCTTTGTTTGTCAAGATCCTCCATGGAAAGATAATGTAGGTTTATAATTCCAAGGTTTCCCACTCCAAAGAATATCAATCAAAGTTCCATGGATCTAGTATATTCTTAGGAAATCATGGAAAAATTAGGGTGTTATATGGCATGCATGAGAGGGAGAGCATCTATCCAGAAGTTTCTAGCTATGTAGGCAAGTGGTCAAGAGTATCCTCAGGAAGTTACACATAATGACAAATTTTATTTAGCCCTCTACTAGGAATATTCTCCTTCCACCTCCTATGAGATTCATCTCCCACCATGAAATCAAAATTTTGTTGTAAATCTTCATCATTCTTTATAGAGGCAATTAGAACATTGATTTTTATTAATAATGGATGAAGATTTCAGGCATGGCAAGGGAATATTTTCTAGCTAGAAGCATCTTGGTGGACTTGAAATTTTGTTTTGTAATTTTGAAAATTATAACCCAAGTCCTAAATATGAAAGTGTATAAATAGAGGGTTCTCATCTATTCAAGGTTATTGTTAGTCATTATTTTAGGTGTTCATTTTCTCCAAGTCTAGGTTCTGTAAAAAAAAGTTGGGATCAATTATTGTGTGTAGATATTTTCTCCTTTGCTAAGTGGTTATAGTTGTATAACCATTAGTGATCTTTGAGATCATATTTATGTATCCCTTATCAAAAGAGAAACTCGCCATGCTTGTCCCCATGGAAGCATTTTGAAACATTGATGTTTGTAATATTTCTTTTTAAGTTAATGAAAATGCTTGTGATTCTTTGTTATTTCCTATTGATGAAGTGAAACAATCTATTTTACAAATATTGTTGACTAGATATCTTGTTCTATGCCCATTACTAGTTGCCATTTTGGGCTTCGATCTAGATTATTAATCTTTTTTTGCATTATTTTAGAATATATTACTGAATAACTTGTTAAGGCACCCTAGGTTTATGGATTCAATAGGGAAGGGAATTTGAAAGATTAGTTTCAATGTATGTTTCATTCTTTCAAGGATCATTTGGTATTTCCCACTAGCTTGCATTTGATTTTTTCTACATATTTATTAAGTAATAATATCATGAAATATTGTAACACACCTTGCTCTTTTGAATCCACCATCACACCACCCTCCATATTTTAATCATATAACTTATCCTACCCTATCCTACCCTAGAAATAATATGCCCTTTGCATACTATAAGTGTTTTTTACCTTGAAAATGCATAAGATCTTGCATATTTGAAATGTGTTTGTAGTTTGTGTTTTAAATTCTAGCATTGAAATCTTTTAGTCAACCCTTATTGTTGAAGATTCTATAGAATGAATATTTCAATCTCTTTTTCATCTATCTTTAGTAACTTGTATTTGACTTAGAGCATTTTTGCATTTTGTGTGACAACCCTTCATGGGTGAAGTGTGAAAACTTGGTTATGCCTTGTTCATCTATGTTCTTTGTGCCAAAAATCCCGATGGAGGTTGAATTGTAAAATCTCTCCATGTGAGAAAGATACCCCATAGGTCCTCTCACCTTGGTTTAGGTAGATCCAAAATTAGAAGGGAGTTGACCATACCCTTTATATGTGCCTCTTAATCATTTTTTTACTTGGTCTAATCTTGATGCCAAACCCTTCCCTAGATACAATGACATACTAGCAAGTTTGTGATCATTGCTTACCATTTTCTTTGAGTGTACAAGGTTATGTGTACTAGGTGTACAACTAGGAACCAATACTCTTCTAGCACCATTATTGGGAAACAATTATTATCACCCATATTTTTGAGGAATCTTTTAGAGAGATGTAAGTATTTAAAGTTTGAAGGTTCTCTAATTTTTATTTGCTATAGTCATATTATCTTGGTCGTCAACATCATAACACTCCACTAGGGATGTCTAAGAGTTTTTTAGGGCTTGATAATTGGCTTCTGATGTGTTCATTATAAAAATGTAATTAATATTTCATGTTAGAAGATGTTTTTTCCTCTTTTGAACATTATTCTAAAAATTTTAGTGTCTTTGATTTTTATGTCATCAACTTCAACAAAGTATGTTGTCAACTTGTATCACAAATATTTTGTCAACTACTATATTCTATAATTATGATTCTAGTAGAGACTCTAATTTTTATCACCTAGTTTCAAGAAAGGTCAGTGCCTATTTTAGATATTATTTTTCTAAAATTTATCTTTGAGTATTTTCTTATTTGTAAAGATGGAAGGATTGAGATCATCTTTTAGAGGTGACCCATCTAAGAAACTTGTCTCACCATTAAGTTTATATCAAAGACAAAGGAGATGAGTTTGGAATTCTACTAAAGGGTAGAGTTTAGCTATTAAGGGTTGTTAAGATTTTGATAATCTTGAACTATTTACAGACCCTCCCATTATTGAGGACTATAATATCTCTCCTAACAACTCTGAAACCTATAGTTTTGTGTATTACCCATTCCCTTCTTAACCCACTGAATCCCCTCCCAAGTTTGACCCACCAAGTCTACATGATTCACCCCTCATAAACCCTTGCAATTTGTTTTTGAACCCACTATTAAACCAATAATAAAGCATAAGGACCAAGATGAGAATGAGTATCGTGCATTCTGTGTTCTCATATTTAGGACTATTAATTTTTATGAAATTGTAGGCTATCCTAATGAAGTCCCAAATGAAGTAAGGAAATACCTTCCAAAGTTTGAAAGGAATAAGTAGTGAGTGGTGATCAACACCTAAGGGCATTTCATAATATTATTGAAGATTATGAGCTTGAGTATGAGGATGTTTACATCAAGATGTTTATGCACACACTAGAGGAAGATGCTTGTGAGTGGTTCAACTCTCTTCCCAATGGATGTATTGATTTATGGGAAGATATGTAAAATGTTTATATAGTTCAATATGGTGTTAGGATTAACCCAAGGTTTCTTTTGGCTAAGTTTTAAAACATAAAAAATAACCCTAATGAGTGTGTGTATGACTTCAATACATGATTCAACAAAACTATGATGCAGTTGCTTGAAAACATTAGGTATAATGATACAATGTGCTTAATAAAGTATTTTTATTCCTTTGACAATAAGTTTTCATATTACTTGTTGGACAAAGCTCTCATGAACCTATTATTGGCATTCAATATGGCCATACAAATTCAGAACAACATAAAGGTTATGGGAAAGCCCATGAACAAGCAAGCTGATGTAAAATTAGTTAATCCAAAAAATACACCATCTATAAAGATACCCAACCTTGAAGAGACTATTAAAAATTTGGCCTCTGCTATCAAATAAATGTCATACAAGTTGGCTAGAGATGAAAATGGGATCCCTCATGTGTCTACCAGTCAAGAGAGGGATCCAAATTTGAATCAATCATAAGGGAGGCCTTTTTTCCACCATCAAGGTAGTAATAGAGGGAAGAGGATTGCATGTGAAGAAAGAATAGAATAGCTGAAAAATAAGTCTATGATCCTTTAAACACTAAGGTGAATGTTGTAGATTGTGATATTGACATTGATTGGTGTGACAAGTGCTTCCTTCCACATTCCCCAATTAATATAGCTAAATTGATTGATGAAGATGTAGATGAACTTGAGTATACATCATTTGATGATGATATCTTGATGTTTAATTATCAAATCCCCCAAAGTAAATTGACTAACTCCATAGAATTGTTGAGTGATACTACGATTGATTAATTTTGGAGTGCAGTTGAAGAATTAAATGTCCCAACTCTTGAATTTGTTTGTGATGTTAATATGGCACAAAAATATGAATTACCCATTAATTATTTCAATTTATTATGTTCCATGATGATTAATAAATATGATGATGGAATTCCATTATTTGAGGATATGAAACTACTAATTAATGTAATAATTACTCAAGATAAATAATATCACTTGAGAAGAAAATATCAGGATATTGGTCCTCAAGACATTTCCCCTACAAATCCAAAGGTAGGAGATGCTAATAAAACTATATTAGTCCATAAAGCTTCCAATATAGTACTCATTTCCTAATTTACTAAGCTTAGAGGTGCTCTTGCCAAGAATAGGGTACCCTATTGTCTAGTATCCCTAAGGGTGTTAATGAGCTTAAACAAAATCCACCTTTGAAGGCTATTATTAAAGATTCAAATCCATCCCATCCTACTCCACTTCAGACCTTGAGTGACTTTATTATAGCTAAATGTGTTTTCACCCTTCCAAACAATAGTCTTATTCCTCAATATAGCATATGTGATATGGACCAAGTGTTGAGCCAACTAAACATCACCATGCCACTTGTTAAAATATAAAAAATACCTAAACATAGGAAGAGGTCCTTTGAATATTTATAATTTGGTGATAAGTTATCTAAAAATGAAATTGATTTACCCCAAACACCCATATAAAGTGATGAAGAATAAAAAGAGGTTTTTGAACTTGCTCTAAAGGTCTATTTGGGGACTACATCGGTGTAAATTTAGTTGAATGTGGATCCATTTTACACAACCTTGTTGATCAATGGTCTGATTTTTCATAATTGCATGTTTGATTATGGTGCTTCTTGAAATGTGATGCCCCTAGGTGTTCTAAATGAGATCAAAGTTAATATTATGTTAACCTTTGTAAAATGTTATGTAATGGACTCATGATAGGTACTAGTTGTGAGACAAGTTAAGAGATTAATTATACAGTTGGAAGTCCATCTTATTAAATATCTAAATATGGATGTGGTAGTTGTAGATTTCCCACCTAAATGGGGGATGCTACTATCATGTAAATGGGCTACTAGCATGGGTGGAAGTGTACATATGGACTCATCGTATGCCACCATTTTGATAGATGGAAATATGGTCAAGATTTATAGAGAGTCAAAGATGTTGCATGTAATTTAAGATCTCAAACATGCTCTGAATGAAGTATTGTACATAGATGTTAAATTGGGTAAATTTTTTGGGAATATTGATACTAATAAATAACCTATTTTTCTTGATGTTGAACCTAACAAATAAGGTTCAGTTTGGAATATGTGTTTTGTTGGTGCTTGCTCCAATCTTGGAAATGGAGCTGGGTTGTCTTTTATGCCCCCAATGGTAAATGTTTTATGTTTTATTTTTAGTTGTCCTTTGAGTACATGAATAATAATGTTGTGTATGAGGCACCCTAGCTTGGTTTAAGGATTACCCAAAAATATGGAATTAAAATTTTTATTGTTAAGGGTGATTATGAGTTAGTGGTTAAGTAGATCCACAATGCTTATGCCACCAAAAATAAAAGGTTAAAATATTATCAAAATGTTATCTAAGATTTGCTTGAATTTTTTGATGCATTCAATCTCTATTATCATGACAGAATTTTCAACCAAGAAGTTGAAAAAATTTTAGGGTTAGGTTCTCAATTTTATATTTCAAATACAATCCCTCATTATCAGTATCAAGTGGAGGTTCTTGTTAAGTCTTCAGTCCCAAACAATGTTCATCATTGGTAGGTGTTTGATGATAATGATTAGATTAGAAGGTTTCTAAATTATGAAGTTGAGTTCCATGATCAAATCATAAACTTGGAATATATGGTTTAGCTTTGTGATGGAAAGTAAACCTTGATTGGGAAAGACATCATTTAGCTAAAGATAAACACATTGCCTAGAGGATTGGTAAGTTTACAAGCATCTTTTGATGGAGCTGATAGAATTAAATCAAGAGACTCATTTATTTTAAAAGACATGACTAAGTGATGAAAAGGCATCCTAAAATAGACCAATTTTTATATATAAGGATGGTCAAGTTTACCAAGTTTTGTGTTAAGTTGATAAGGAATCATTATGGTAAGTCAAATTTGAATTTGAGTCCAAAATTTGTTTGCCCATTTTGGATTTTCAAATTTATAAAATGTTTTAGGTGGTATAAGTAAATGGTGATGATATTTTAAATAAATTAATGTTGTAATAGAACATTAAGGTCTTATGAAAGTTCCTAAGGTGATTATGAGTCAATATGTTAGGTTAAGGTGTGAGGTGGTAGTTATGGTGTTTATCACCCTACATGGGTGCAAGGATTGTGGGAAGTTTTTTAAATCAAAAAATGGTTCGTAGGTGTTATACAAGTATATAGGAAGTATTTTGATTAATATATAGTGTGTGTTGTTTGAGGTAGGTAGTAGATGAGAAGTTAGTTAGAGATATCAAGAAATAGAGGTATTGAATAAGAATGTAGTGAGAAGGAAACGACCTCTATATTTTGTTTTAAGATAGATTGCTTGATGTATATAAAAAGAAATATATAGAAGTTGAAATTGATTTTGAAGTGAAACTTGTAAATATTTGCATTGATAAAGTTTGTGAATGTTATTGATAGTTATTTAGTCTTATAATCTTTGGAAAATAACATTTTATTTTGTAGCAAAGGAAACTGTGACTGTATTTAGAACCTTGTGATTGTTTAAATGAAGTTCAAGAGATTCTATTATGTTTTTATATTGAGAATATTTGTGCATATATATTGATACAATGAAGGCCTTAAAACCCTATGAACTAGTATCTTATAGTGTGGATGGTCAAAGTTCATGACTGTGTTTATGTTTCTTAAGAACAATCACTTAAAACTAAAAACTACCAATGGAGGATTTATCTTAGGGATAGATGATGAAGGTTCATGTATTTTGGAAGGTGTATAATTAATAGTATAAATATTATTTCATGAGTTTATGTTGGATGTTGATCTCAATAAAGGAACCAAGGTTAGGGACACTGTGTGAATACCCTATTTTCTTAACATAGTACATAAACTTGCAAAGACCCATACAAGAAGGTTTCAGGTGATATGGAGGTTAAAGAATCTAGAAGATAATTTTGATAGATAATCATGTGGGTAAAAAAGACAATGGAGTCTTCAAACATATTTTGGTAAAACCAAACCCTATATTGATTGATAGAAAGATTGATTGTGTGAAGCAAAACCTTGAAAAATTCATGGAAAGAGTGTACATAGATTTTATTGTAATATGAGTGTTGTGTTGGAAGATAATATCTTGAATAAAAATATATTTGGAATGTCAAAAGGAACCCTAAATTGAGTAAACAAAGTGTTAACCCTATATATTCTTGTTAATTGGTTGATTGTGTGCTAAGAACACTATATAATCCATGTTGGGAAGGTGATAGGTTCATTCAAAAGGAAAATTAAGATTTTAAAAGGTGGAGATAAGGTATAAAAACCTTAAATAGGTCAAAGTAAGTTTTAAAACCCAAGAAGAGTCTAATAAAATAATTTTATGCCCTCTTGGGCCTGTAACAAACATGAAAACACTATAATAGGGTAAACACCTTCAAATTTGTTTTTTGAAGAAAATAACTAGCCGTATTTGATGAAATTTGGAGTTATTATGAAATATCATATGGAGTAATATATTTTAAATTTTCCAAGTGGGTATGGACACCATACAAGTGGATATAGCTAATTATGTTGTTCATAGGGTACATAAGGCCTAATAAAGCTAATTAGAAAGAAGAGAGGGTTTGAAATAGGTGAAAAATAATGAATAATATGACAAAACTTTGTGGATACCTCCAAGATGATAAAGGTTATTTGAATCAATTGATATTTTTCATTACACAATCATGCATTTCTATACATAGTGATATTTCATAGAAAAAGGCTTCTAGAGTTAAGCATGAATGGAGGCAAAGTTGAGTATAAAAGATTTTTTTATCTGAGGAGGATATAAGTGGTTTGAATAATATAATAGGATATTTAAGATAATGTTTATTGTGTTTGTAATTAATAACTAACCAAATGAGACCAAGAACAAATAGTTGCATGTGATCCTAAAGAATTATGGTTGAATAAGTGAATCAAGGATAAGGATAGAGTGTTAGATAAAAGTGAGTATAGCTCTACATCATTTGTTATCATATCCATATTAATGATTTGGGAATAATAATTACATTATTATAGTGTATGTTACATGAATTTGTAGGTAAGAAAATAAGGAGGTAATTTACAATGAGTCTTATTGAAAAATAAAGTCAGAAGGCATATATAGAAAGGTATGAATTACCTTGTGGTTGATTATTTAGTTTGTATGCATTAATGATGGTAATGATAGGTGAGGAAGGAAAATAATAAGTAGTGTGGTGGAAAGCCTTGAATCAAGAGAGCTATTTATAAGCTCAAAAGAGATAAGCTCATAAATAGAGCTTAGGAAAGAGAAAATAGTCCTAGTGTGAAGGACAAGAGGTGGAAAGGCCTTGGTGAGGTTTGAGATAAAGACTAAGAGGTGTTCCAAGTGTGAAAAAAAATAAAGTGGTCCAAGTGAGGCTAAAATGAGGAATATTATGTACCCAAGTGAGGTACTCAAGATGAAAATGAAAGGAGAGGTAGAAAGGAAAAAGAGAAATAGGGATGAATTTGAGTTCCACAGTGAGAGAATGTTGGAAATAGAGATTAAAAAATGAAGGATACATTGGCAAGGATGGAAAGAGAGTCATTAAAAATTTGGAATGCATATAGTTTGAAGTGTGGAATCAAGATCAAGAAAAGAGTCAATTGTATATTTATAAAACAAGTACAAGAGAGGGAAAACCAATAAGTAATGGAACATTTGGAGAGATAGTTAAAGAAGATGATAACACAACTTGCCATGGAAGAGCATAAAGAGGAAATTGGACCTCAAAATTATTATACTCACATTTATTTGTCATGGTTGAGTGTAGGTCAAGAAATGGAATGTGAAGAGCATGATTAGGATGAAAAAGTTAATTGGATAACTATCCATAAAGAAGAAGTAGCTGATGAATGGAAAAGTGAAGGTACAACTAAATTGAGGTGATTTTATACCCTAAAGATGGTGAACTATTTGATAAATAAGAGTTGATAAATGAAAAAAAAATAGTAGGTAATGAATTGAATGCAATTTTTTATGGATATTATGAAGATGATGTTTTGTAAAAGAAAAATAGGTTTCTTTGATGAGTATACTGGAGTAGTGAAGAATCAAGAAGCACATGAAGTGCTTGATAAAAATGATGAATAAGATATAGAGGATGTGATAGATTTTATAGTCCATAAAATGGAGATTTAAAGTAATGAGTTGACTAATTTGATAGTCAAAGAAGGAGCAGTTGTAGTGGAGAAGATGAGTTGGATTGACTATGTGATCAATGATATGGAAGACTATAGGGAAAGTATATAGTTAAAGAAGAATGAAAATAAGGATTAATATATGAGAAAGCATGCGACCTTATAAAGGTCACCAAATAAGGAAAATAATATAATATGGAATAAGTATGTTGATGAAGAGGTATGAACAATACTATTAGAGGAAGCAATAGATAGAGAATGGTAATTCATCCTACATGCCATGAATATTGAAGAAGATTATGAAAGAATACAAGGAAGAAAGATCAAAAAAAGATATAAACATATGAATGAAAAGCAGATATAGGTAGATCAAAGCATGAAGTGGATGGAAAGGAGGATAAATAAGTAAAGGTACAAGTGTGGCAGTTAAGAGCACACACACTTATATGAAAATTTGAATGAAGAGGACTTAATTTTTTCTCCCCTTGGGAATATGATGTAGGGGCATACTCAAATATCCAAATTTTGATGCATAAGGATAGTTAAGTTTCCCAAGTATTGTGTTAAGTTAATAAGGAGTCATTATGGTAAGTTAAATTTGAATTTGAGTCCAAACTTAGTTTCTTGCCAAAAAGGATTTTCAAAATTTCAATATGTTTTAGGTGGTCTGAGTAAATGGTGATGATATGTAAGATTGATTAATGTTGTGATAGATCTTTAAGGTCTTAAGAAAGGTCCTAAGGTGATTATGAGTCAATATGTTAGGTTAAGGTGTGAGTTGGTAGTTATGGTGTCCATCACCCTACATGGGTGCAAAGATTGTGGGAAGTTTCTTGAATCAATAAATAGTTAGTAGGTGTTATAAAAGTCTATATAAATTATTTTGAGTAATATATAGTGTGTGGTTTGAGGTAGGTACTAGATGAGAATTAAGTTAGAGATAGCAAGAAACAAAGGTATCAAACAAGGATGTAGTGAAAAGGCAAAGACCTTTGTATTTAACTCTAAGTCAGATTTATTGATGTATATACAAATAAATCTTAGAAGTTATATTTAATTTTGAAGTTAAACTTGTAAATCTTTACATTGATAAAGTTTGTGAATGTTATTGACATGTTTTTAGTCTTATAATCTTTGGAAAATAATATTATGTGGTGTAGATAAGGAAATTATGACTGTATTTAGGACCTTGTGATTGTTTAAATGGAGTTAAAGAGATTCTATTGTGTTTTTATATTGAAAATATGTGTTCTTATATTTTGATACAATGAAGTCCTTAAAACCCTATGAATTAGTATCTTGCAGTGTGGATGGTTAAGGTTAATGACTGTGTTTATGTTTCCTGAGAATAATCACTTAAAACTACAAACTACCAATGGAGGATTTATCTTAAGGATAGAAAATAAAGGTTCATGTATTTTGGAAGGAGTAAAATTAATAGTTTAAATAGTATTTCATACATGCAGGTTGGATTTTGATCTCAAGAAGGGAACCAAGGTTAGGGGCACTATGTGAATAGCCTATTTTCTTAACACAGTATAGAAACATGCAAAGACTCATACAAGAAGGTTTTAAATGATATGGAGGTTAGAAAATATATAATAAAATGTTAATAGATAATATTGTGGGTAACAAATAAAATGGAGTCTTCAAACATATTTGGTAAGAGTAAACCCTATATTAATTGGCACATAGACTAATTATGTGAAAAATTCATGGAAAGAGTGTGCATAGAGGTTATTATAATATTGGTATAGTGTTGGAAGATAATAGCTTGAATTAAAATTTTGGTGGAATGCCTAAAGGAACCCTCAGGTGAGTAAACAAAGTGTTAACCCTATATTTTCTTGTTAGCTAGTTGATTATGTGCTAAGAACACTATATGCTCCATATTGGGAAGGTGATAGGGTTCATTCAAAGGGAAACTCAACATTTTAAAAGGTAGATAGAAGGTAAAAAAAACTTAATTTGGTAAAAGTAAGTTTTTAAACCCAAGAAGAGTCTAATAAAATAATTTTTATGCCCTCTCAGGCCTGTAATAGACTTGAAAACCCTAGAATAGGGAAAACACCTTCAAATTTGTTTTTTGAAGAAACAATTGACCAAATTTGATGAAATTTTGTAGTCTTATAAATGTGGTATGGAGTAATAAAATTTTAATGTTTTAAGTATGTATGGACACCATATGAGTGGATATAGCTAACTGTGTTGTTGATAGGGTGCATAAGGCCTAATAGGGCTAATTAGAAAGAAGATAACATTTGAAATAGGTGAAAAATAGTGAATTAAACCACAAAACGTTTTGGAGACATCCAAGATGATAAAGGGTATTTGAATCAATTGATATTTTTTCATTACACAACTATACATTTACGTATATAGTGATATTACATAGAAAAAGGCCACTAGAATTAAGCACAAATGGAGGCATAGTTGAGTACAAGAGAAATTATTATCTAAGGAGGTTATAATTTGTTTGAATAATCCAATAGGATCCTTAAGATCATGTTTAATTTGTCTAGAATCAATAACTAACCAAATGATATCAAGAACAAACAACTCCATGTTGTCTTGAAGGATTTTGATTGAATGAGTGAATCAAGGATAAAGACAAAGTGTTAGAGAAAAGTGAGTATAGATCTACATCATTTCATATCAGATCCATTTTGATGCTCTGAGAATAGTAATTACATTTTTATAGTGTATTTTTCATGAATTTATAGGTAAGCAAGAAAGGAGGTTGTTTATAAGGAGTCTTGTTAAAGACAAAGTAAGAAGGTAGATAAATAAAGGTATGAATTACTTTGTGGTTGATTATCTGGTTTGGATGCATTAATGATGGTATTTTAAAGGTGAGGAAGGAAAAAAATAAGTACTATGGTGGAAATCCCTGAATCAAGAGAGTTATTAATAAGATCAAAAGAGATAAGTTCATAAATAGAGCTTAGGAAAGAGAAAATAGTCCTAGTGTGAAGGACAAGAGGTGGAAAGGCCTTGATGAGATTTGAGAAAGAGAGTGAGAGGTGTTCCAAGTGTGAACCAAAATAAATTGGTTTAAATGACTCCATAAGGAGGAAGATTATATACCCAAGTGAGATAGTCAAGATGAAAATGAAAGGAGAGGTAGAAAGGAAAAAGATAAACATGGTTGGATTTGAATGCCATGGTGAGAGAATGATGGAGATAGAGATAAAATAAATGGAGGCATTGGCAAGGATGGAAAGAGAATTATAAAAAATGTGCAATGTGTATAGTTTTAAGTGTGGAATTAGGATCAAGAAAAGAGTCAAGTGCAGCTTTATAGAACAAGTATAAGAAAGGGAAAACCAACAAGTAATGGAACATTTAGAGAGACAGTTGAAGAAGATGGAAACAAAACTTGCCATGGAAGAGAATATAAGGTAATTGGGCCTTAAAAGGTTTAGACTAACATTGATTTATCATGGTTAAGTTTAGGTTAAGAAATGGAAAGTGAATAACATGATTGGGATGAAGAAGTTGATTAGACAACTGTCCATAAAGTAGAAGTAGTTGATTAATGGAAAAGTTAATGTACAATTAAAGATGAGGTGATTTACTACCCTAAATATGTTGAAATATTTGATAAATAAGAGTGTAATAATGAAAAACAAATAGTAGGTAATGAATTGAATGCAATTTTTTATGAATAGTATGAAGATGAAGATGATGTTTTATATAAAGATACAATAGGTTTCTTTGATAAGTATATTGGATCAGTGAAGAATCAAGAAGCACATGAAGTGCTTGATAAAAATGATGAACAACATAAGGAGGATGTGACAAATTTTATAGTCCATAAAATGGAGATGTAAAGTAATGAGTTGACTAATTTGATAGTCAAAGAAGGAGCAGTTATAGTGGAAAAGATGAATTGGATTGACTATGTGGTCAATGATATGGAAGACTATAGGGAAAGTATAGAGTTAAATAAGAATGAAAATAGGGATGAATATATGAGCAAGCATGAGACCTTATAATGGTCATCAAATAAGGAAAAGAATATAATATGGAATAGGTATGCTGATGAAGAGGTATGAACATTACTATTAGAGGAAGTAATAGATAGAGAATGGCAATTCATCCTACATGTTATGAAGATTGAAGATGATTTTGAAATAATATAAGGAAGAAAGATAAAACAAAGATATAAATAGTGGAATGACAAGCAGAGATAGTTAGATCAAAGCATGAAGTGGATGGAAAGGAGGACAAAGAAGTCAAGGTACAAGTGTGGTAGCCAAGAACACACACACTTATATGAGAATTTGAATGAAGAGGACTAAATTTTTTCTCCCCTTGGGAGTATGATGCAAGGAAATCCTCAACTAGACCAATTTTGATGCATAAATATGGTTAAGTGTCCCAAGTGTTGTGTTAACTTGATAAGGAGTCATTATGGTAAGTCAAATTTGAATTTGAGTCCAAAATTAGTTTTCCTACCAAAAGGGATTTTCAAATTTCCAAGATGTTTTAGGTGGTATGAGTAAATGGTGATGATATATAATGTTTATTAATGTTTTAATAGACCTATAATGTCTTAAGATAGGTATTAAGATGATTATGAGTCAATATGTTAGGTTAAGGTGTGAGGTGGCAGTTATGGTGTCCATCACCCTACTGGTTACAAGGATTATATGAAGTTTATTGAATCCAAAAATGATTAGTAGGTATTATATAAGTCTATAGGAAGTATTTTGAGTAATATATAGTGTGTGTGGTTTTAGTTAGGTAGTAGAGGAGATGTCGGTTAGAGATAATAAGAAACAAAGGTATGGAATAAGGATGTAGTGAGAAGGCAACTATCTCTTTATTCTACTCTAAGGTAGATTGCTTGATGTATATATAAATAAATATATAGAATTTATAATTTATTTTGAAGTGAAACTTGTAAATCTTTGAATTGATAAATTTTTTGAATGTTATTGACAAGTTTTTAGTCTTAGAATATTTGGAAAATAGCATTTTGTGGTGTATCAAAGGAAACTGTGATTATATATAGGACCTTGTGATTATTTAAATGAAGTTAAAGAGATTATATTATGTTTTTATATTGATAATATTTATGCCTATATATTTATACAATGAAGACCTTAAAACCTTGTGAACTAGTATTTTGCAGTGTGGATGGTCAAAGTTCATGATTGTGTTTATGTTTCCTAAGAATAATCACTTAAAACTACAAACCACCAATGGAGGATTTATCTTAAGGATAGATGATGAAGGTTAATGTATTTTTGAAGGAGTATAATTAATAGTTTAAATAATATTTCATGCATGAAGGTTGGATTTTTATCTCAAGAAGGGAACCAAGGTTATGGGTACTATGTGAATACCTTATTTTCTTAACATACTACATAAACTTGCAAAGACCCATACAATAAGGTTTTAAGTGATATGGAGGTTAGATAATCTAGAAGATAGTGTTGGTAGATAATCATGTGGGTAAAAAAGATAATAGAGTCTTCAAACATCTTTTGGTAAGACTAAACCCTATATTTTTTGACACACAAACTGACTATGTGAAGCAAAACCTTCAAGGATTCATGGAAATAATGTGCATAGAGGATATTGGAACATGAGTGTAGTGTTGGAAGATAACATATTAAGTGAAAGTTTTTATGGAATGTCCAAAGGAACCCTTAGGTGAGTAAAAAAAGTGTTAACCCTATATTTTCTTGTTGATTAGTTGACTGTGTGCTAAGAACACTATATAATCCATGTTGAGAAGGTGATAAGGTTTGTTCACAGGGAAACTCAAGATTGAGAAAGGTGGAGAGAAAGTACATAAAACCTAATTATTTTAAAGGAAGTTTTAAAACCTAAGAAGAGTCTAATAAAACAATTTTATGCCCTCTTGGGCCTATAACAGACATGGAAACCCTATAATAGGCCATACACCTTCAAATTTGTTTTTTAAAGAAACCAACTGGCCAAATTTGATGAAATTTGGTAGTCTTTTATAATGTGGTATGGAGTAATATATTTTCAATGTTTCAAGTAGGTATAAACACTATACTACTGGATATAGCTAATTGTGTTGTTGATAGGGTGTATAAGGCCTAATAGGGCTAATTAGAAAGAAGAGAGGGTTTGAAATAAGTGAAAAATAATGAGTTAGACCAAAAAAAATTGTGGATACATACAAGATAATAAAGTGTATTTGAATTAACTGATAGTTTTTCATTACACAACTATACATTTCCATACACAATGATATTTCATAAATAAGGGTACTAAAATTAAGCATGAATGGAGAAAAAGTTGAGCATAATAAAAATTATTATCTAAGGAGGATATAAGTGGTTTGAAGAGTATAATGAGATATTTAAGATCATTTTTAATGTGTCTATAATCAATAACTAACCAAATGAGATCACGAACAAATAGATACATGTTGTCCTAAAGGATTATGGTTGAATGAGTGAATCAAGGATAAGGATAGAGTGTTAGAGAAAAGTGAGTATAGATCTGCATCACTAAATTTTACTTGGGTTATCATGAGAATACAAAAAAGGTTTGGTTGGGTACTTTCTTGAGTGTATCTAATAAACAATCTTACATGCAGCTGCTAAGGAAGTACCGAGATTGTCTAGCATGGTCTTATTTGAGTTGAAAGCATATAAGGAAGACTTATTCTAACATGTCATCCCATTACAACTTAACATCAAGCATTTTAGGAATAAAGAGAGACCTATTAACCCCATTTTGGACACTAATATACAAGATGAATTAAAAAAGCTAAGGGATGGTAGAATCATTCAACCCATCAAGTATTCATCATGGGTGGTGAATTTAGTCCCTGTGAGAAAGAATAATGGCAACATCTACTTGTGTGTGAATTTCCAAAATTTGAACAAGGATTATTTGAAATATAATTATCCCCTACCCAATATGGAGAACCTACTATAAAGTGTTACTAGATCAGAGATGTTGTCCACATTAGATGACTTCTTATTATGAATATAAAATGTAGAGCAATAATAACGAAATAAACACATAATTAAAATTCAAAAAACACAATAGAATAAAGACACAGATTTAATGTGGTTCACCCAATATGGACTACATCCACAAATAAACTACCAGTCCTTATTATTTAGTCCAACATATGAAGGGGAAAACTTGCAATACATCCACTATAATATCCTCTTCACTCTCACTCACTTTTCTTTGCCTGATTACAATACCATCATATCAAAGGACGTTATAAATTAAGGAAAAAATGCACTAACTTAATTTATACCATTATATATAAAACTTAATAGTAAATAGTCACCACCCCCTTTGGACCCACATGGAAACCCTAGTGGGGGGGCATTACCCCCCATACCCCCTATTGGAAATTGGGCATTAAAATAAGATTAGGCTCCACTATCCAACACTTCTTAGGGTACAACCAGGTTGTGGTGAAGGAATATAAGAGATCCAAGATTATGTTAAAAATGCCTTGGGGCATATATGTATATATGAGGATGCCTTTTAGGTTAATGAATGCTGGTGTAATATTCCAATGAGCTATGTACATTACTTTTATAGGAATAATTAACCAGTTCATAGCTGTGTGTCAGGATGACATTACTATGTACTCAAAGACTAGAGAAGAATATTTGCAACATTTGGAAAAAGTGTTGATCAAATACAGGGAGCTCAACATTTCACTTAATCCAAAGAAGTGCCACTTTGGATTATAAAAATCAAAGTTTTTAGGACAAATAGTATCCAAGGATGGTGTCATGATTGACCCTGAAAGGGTCAAAGCCATTGACAAAGTGACTATCCCATAGTCCAAGAAAGGAAATCAGTCTTTCTTTCGACAAATTAACTTTATAAGGAGGTTTATGTCCAATTTTGTATAAATTACTTTACCTATTACATCTACGATGAAGAAGGACTACACCATCAAATGGGAAGAGAAGGCTATGAAAGCATTCAATGACATGAAAATGATTTAAAGTTTGCTCCTATCTTGGCCAACCCTAATTATAATAAACCATTTCAGATATTTTATTTTGCATCATATATTATTATTATTATTATTATTATTATTATTATTATTATTATTATTTTGTTGCAAAATAATGAAGACAGTCATAAGCATCCCATAGATTTTTTTATCAAATCTATGTAGGGTCCTGAATTGAATTATACTATTATGGAAAAACATGATTTTTCTCTCTTGAAATCTATCAAGATGTTGAGGTTTTATATTACAAGTTTAAATATTATTTTTTATGTCTCACATACCATAGTGAAGGACATCTTTACTTAGACTGAAATATCCAACAAGAGATGTAGGTGGGTCAACAAGTTGCAAGAGTATAATATGGATATTCATACCACAAAGTTAGTAAGAGGGATGGGTCTATCCAAGCTTATGATTGAGACCAATTTGTAAGATATTGAGGTAAACATTATTATTTTTAATTTTGATGATGCATTGATTCAATTTAATATATCTCCATGGTATAGATATATTGTTTTCTACTTACAAAATTTGAACTATCTCCCTGAATTGGATAAGAATCAAAGAATAACTCTCAAGTTTATTTCCCAAAAATACCTCTTAACTAAAAATGGACTAGCATGGAAGAATCTAGATGGGGTTCTCTTAAGATGCATGCTAGAAGAACATAATTCTAACCTAATTGAAGATTTCCATGGTGGAGTATGTGGTGGCCTTTTTTCACCTAAAGTTATAGCTCATAAAATTTTGAGGGTTGGTTATTGGTGGCCATTTCTATTTAAACATGTTACTCAAAAATCAAAAAATCCAAAAATGCCAATGCTTTACTAGGAGGATGAAAGCTTCAGGTTCTCTTCCCTTGCAACCTATGATGATTTAAGGCCCATTAAAGCAATAGGGAATGGATTTCATTGGAGAAACTTTTGATTTATCAAGCATTGGACATAGATGGATAATATTTGTAACTAACTACTTCACAAAATGGGTTAAGGCAGTCCCTATAAAGAAAACAACACACTAGGTAGTAATGGAATTTTTGTTGAATCAAATTATTTATATATTTGGTGTGCTTGTTAAGGTTAATAATGATAATTCCATGAGATTTAAATCCAAACCTTTAGTTGCATTATTTAAATAGTATGGGATTGAATTGACATATACTTCCAATTACAACCCTTAGGGGAAAGGGAAACCAAAATCTAGTAACAAGAACTTGATCAAAATCATTAGGTGAACATTGGAAGAAAATAATAAGTGGGGTGAATAACTAAAGTTTACCTTATGGGTTGATAGGATTAAACCTAAGAGATATAAATGAAAAATACCTTTTGAACTTGGTTATGGAGATTAATTAGTTTTGCCTATGAATTTTTAGTTTCCAACTTATTAGCTTATGCAACAACAAAAGGATGATGAGTAAATCAACCACTATAAGAGTAGGATGAACCAAATTATTGAGCTTGATGAAATTCAAAGACAAGCTCATGAAAGACACCTCAAGTTCAAGGAAAAGCTAAAGAAGATATTTGATAGGAAGGTCACTTCAAGTGATTTCTAATTAGGTGATCTAGTTCTACTTTGGGGCAACAAACATGAAGAGAAAGGAAAGCATGGAAAATTTGATGCCTTGTGGATGGGTCCCTATTCCATTGACTGGCAGATTGGGGAACACACTTTATTCTTGAGAGACCTAGATGGTGAAATACTTAAGCTTATAATAAATTGAATACATCTAAAATACTTCCTTGATTGAGTCCATAACCTGTAATTGTGTATAAAGTATATAGTGTTTTGTCTTTTATTATTTCATCACTTTGTTTCCCCTCTACTTTGGGCCTTGTTGGTATAGTTTCCTTTCATGTTTCCATTGTGTGTTTTTTTCTAGATAATCTTGATCTATTTTTGTTAAGTCTACCATGTTTTTTGAGTCTTCATGGATGTTTGCTGAAATTGCTAAATATTGACTCCTTGACCCAATGGATTGGCACCTAGTCTTATTTTTTGGGGTTCTTTACACACCCGTAGGGGGTATAAATCTTTGAGTGAGAGCTAATGTTAGTGCCAAAAATTACACTAAATTAATTAGGCCCTTGTTATTTAGAAATTCCTAAGTTCTCATCCTAATTTCTATCTTCAAATGTTTATTCTAAGGTCAATTTCCATGTTAAAACTGGCTAAGTGTTATTTGGTATTTACTTAGCTTATGTACAAATCCCTTAGAGTCTTTTGGGAAAATTATTTATTAAAAAATCCAAAGGACTTATTTGTTTTAGCTAAAAAATTTGTACAAAAATACTAAAGGAATTTTTTCAAACAATTTATCCACACAAAAAAGTCTGAAAGAATTACATTATGTCAGGAAAATGTAAAGTCCTTATTTGTTTCAAACTTTTTATCTATGGTAAAAAATACATAGGTCCATTGTTTTAGACTTTTTATACATGACAAAAAGTCTAAAGGGTACTTGTATGTTATTCCTTTTTCTTGTGAAAATAATCCCAACAAAATTCATTTCTTGAAGCAAAAATATAAATTCCAAATTCCTTTGGCAAAAGTGTAAAGTCCAATTCCTTTGATAAAAAGTGTAAAGTCCCATTTCTTTGATGAAAGTGTAAAGTCCAAATTCTTTGGGGAAATTATTTCAGATAAAATGTCTGATATAATTATCTCAATGAAGATAATAATATTGAAGACTAAATTATTATAGGAGAAGTGTTTGAGAGAGATCAATTTCTTTAAGAAAATTATCCTGCATAAAATGTTCAAAAAAATTGTCCTGATAAACAAAGGGCTCGATAGAAGAATGTCGAGAATCAAAAATCCCATAACAATTATTGTCAAGACAAAAATTTTAAAGACCAAGTCAATTCAAAATGAATGTCATGAACAAAATGTCTAAAATAATTCTTTTGATGACTAGATCGCTACAAAAAAGGCCCAAAATAAAAGTCCTAAAGACCAAGTTGTTGCAAGATATAAATGATGAAGATAAAAGGCCTGATAACTAAAAACTCTGAATAAATTTACATAGAATGCATAAGTGTTGATCTCGCTAGTAATGATTAAAAGTTGATCAGGTTTCCATTGATTGATGGTATGCAATGAATCATACAAATCCCAATCGATGGTGTGTAGAAGGCTAATTTTTTAAACAAAGCCTCAAGATGAGTGAGATGATGACAAGTGTCACCATTTTAAGAACCCTATCAAATATTTGATGGTAAGGGGAATAGGTAAAAAGGTTAAGAATAATAAGTTTTTGCCATGTAGAATGATGACATTGAAAGCAATAAAGACTATTTTCAAGGTGTTCGAGCCTAAATATACACCAAGTAATTTGTGCCCTTTTTAGCATCAAAAGATTTGAGAGGTTAAAAATATATTGTGTTTCAATATCTCTATTTGGCTTATTGTTTTGGTTTTCCATTTTTTTAGAGTCTATGTTAGTGCCCACAATTTTGCTAGAGCAATTGGGCCCTTTTACATGAAAATTCCAAAGTCCAACCTGGTTTGAGTATCAATGTTTAAATAATTAGCCCCAATTCTATTTCCATGTTTTCCTTTAGAAGGTCAAGTTCATGTTCATAATTTTCTAAGTACTTTGTCATGTCTTTGATTTGTGAAGGTTTTCTTTCCATTTTAATTCTTAAGCCTTTTGAATGAACACAATGTTTGATGAAAATAGGTCTTCAAACTTTTTGTGTCAGACAAAAAGTTTGAAGACATATTTCTATCAGATATTTAATCCATTACAAAAGTTTAGAAGGAATTCAATGACTTATATTTTTTTGGATAAGTGTTTTGTGCAAGTTTAAAAGGGTTATTTCATTTGTTTTGGGTCATTTTTTGGGATTTTTTATCCATAGTAAATTTTTTGAAGGGCACTTGTCCTTTAGGCATTTTGCTTGAATAAAAGGCCCAAAGGAAATCCTTTGTTTTATGAAAGATGATAAGTCCTATTTGTTTTGAAATTTTTATCTATGGAAAAAAGTCTAAAAGGGAACTTTCCCTTTGGACATTTTTATCACACAAAATTATTGAAAGAATTGTAAGGTCATTTGTTTCAACCAAAGGTTTCATGGTGAAAAGATTCATTGTCAGAAGATACAAATGTATCTAATTCTCTTTCCATAAATTGATTTGTTGCCTTGTGATCGAAGAAGAAAATTTTTTGGACCCTAGATGAAATTTCCATTTTGCACTTCTAACATGGTTTAGTGACTAAGGTTAGGAATTGCCTGATGAGCCAAATGAAAGACATGTAGTTATCTCAAGGGACTCCTACAATTTTATCCCATGAAAATGTCTAGGTTAAAATCATTAAATTTATGATATAATGACTTGTTCATTCCATTTTACATGTAATGAGTACATTTTCAGGGATCAAAAGGATTTTTCACCCTTCACCATATCAATAAGGATGGTGCAAAGGTGAAAAGTTTACCGAGATCCCAAACTAACATCTAAGTTGGACAAATGGAAGATATTTAGGGTTTTATGAGTTTTGGGCCCTTTTTATGGATTTCCCCACTTACCTTTTGGTGGGCAAGATGAAAAAAGTTCCTAAAGGCCTGAATGCCTAGATTTGTATAGAAAATTAATGATACACGGTAGGTCCTTAGGCCTTTTCAAGATAGGAGCCCTTTTTGAAGATTGCCTCACTTACCTTTTGGTGGGTAAGGTACAAAAAGTCCTTGAAGGACCAAAAAACACAATAATGAAAAGTTTCCTTATATGGATCCATGTGTTTCAAGGAGAATTTCCTAGCATAAATGAAACCTTTACACCTTCTCCTTCCTCTTTCAAATGAAAATTAAGTGACTAAAGGGGGTAGTTAGTAATTAGTCATTATGTTTCAAAGCATTAATGACAACCCTAATTTGAAATGCAAAGGATTATAACTAAGGAATTTTCATCCATTCACATTTACCTTTTGCATTCAGAGCTTCTACTTGCATCTTTGATCCATTTGTGTGCCCTAACTACGTACAATTCAAAAGCATGATTACAGTGAATTCTTTAAAGATTTTTAGATTCAATTACATATAGCCCTCTAGATTATTCGTGAGTGTTCTTTTAGATACTTATATTGTTTTCTTTAAGGGGTTTAAAGGTATTTCGAGGGTGATTTGATTGAATAATTTTTTTGAGTTCAAAGTATTGCACTAGAAATCTAAGGAGCACTGGTAGCATCTCCAACATCTATGAAAATCAACATCATTTCTATTTTGGATGGAATCAAAGATACAAATGTTTAGGGGCTAGACTTTGAAACCTTATTGAATATCTTTTAGTAGTTAAACCCTCTACTAATGGTCTTGAATCTTGGCATGAGTTATATCACCCCTATAACAACATTCCCCTTGGCTACCCCATATCTAGAATTAGTGATTACATGTGCTCAAGTATATCAACATAATACTATGACTATCATCAATGGAAATTAATTAGTTGTCTACTCTTTCCCTTTTTTAGCCCTCAACACCATATATAAAACTCCTCCCCAACCTGAAAGTAGAACACTCTCCTTGGAGGAATGTCAAGAGTATGCATACAAGAATGACAACACAATATGGGACATTGTTAACTCTTATTGGTTGGTCAAGAAGAGGCAAAAATTCTCCAAAATTTTAAAGAGTCTAAAATTTGTGGAATTCAAATAACTACCCTAGTATGTGATTTCCATGGTACATAGAATATATGGGATGCCCACCATAGAGAAGTTTGAGCCTTGGATGTTCATAATATTAATCTATGTGTTAGAGCAACATAAAAAAGTTGCATTGGGCCACCATTTTAAGTAATAACCTACACAGGTAGATGATGTAGCTTCAAGTTGAAATCCACTCAGAGGAGTTCATAGGTACATTCGATATGTCATCCTACTTAATTTACAACCTAGTACATAATAGGACATTCCATGGTCTCACAAGGAATACTAGTGGAATGAGGATATATGATACTTATCCAAAAATAACTCTAAATGGCTTTAGACAAAATTTCTACAAAGTTTATAATTTCTTCTTAAATACTATGATGAGTGTCTTCTATCCTCTAATAAGCCTAAATAAGATGTCTAATGGGGCTAGATAAACCATTGATAAGAATGGAACCTCATATATTTAGTTTAGATCATTCACTTATATAGGAATAAGTGGCTACTCAAGGTCCCCATATAAGTTTCTGAGATACCTAGATGATAGACTAGTAGTGATGGAGTTAAGCTAGCAAATGGTGCACTTGCATGAGATGATAGTGGTGAAGAAGGTAAATAATCCTTTCAAGTTTTTGGTTGAAATTAGACATTATTCATGTCTTCCTATTAATAAGGCTAAGGGATTGGAGCAAGAAATGGGCCAATATATAATTGATAAGATTCCACCCAAGATGAACTATGTTAACAGATAGTGGGTGAGCACAATAAAAAGTGTGATTCTTCATCAATCGCATTATGAAGTCATCTGGTCCAATTGCATTATTGAGGAAGATGTCAAAAAACTAGACTTTATGAGGTTGACAATACAAGAAGTTATCAACTAAAACATTGATCCCATCCCAACGAACATGGAAGATGATAAAAGGATGATATCTATATTTTATAATTAATCCAATATTAAGGCCTAAGCTATCTCATAGGTGGAATTCACTGCTAAGGAAAATGATTCCATTCCATGGAGAGCCATAGAAATCATGAGAAGAACCTTTAGGTGGTTTAACAAACATGGGGCTAATCTTTGTGCTTATGACACCCCTATCCTTTAGGAACTTAGACAAGTTAGGGAGTTGAAGGGTTTCCTCCTATATTATAGTGGTGTTCCCTTGGCTCCACCACTAGTGGTGAAGGGCAAAGGAAAGAGCAAGGTTTGTGATGTTGACTTCACCAAGACAATTGATGTGGATTCCATATCCACATCAAGATCCAAGACAAGACTATCTTTCTCAAAACTGACAAGTTTGGTTAATAATTAGGATAAGATTACCATTGGGGAGGTTACATTGGTTAGTACCACCCTAATATCCATTATATTAGAGGGAAACCCAATAGTACTAGCCATCCTAGTGGTCAATATAGATGTTATCCCCTTTATTTCACTAGTACAATAGCCAAAAGTTTTCCCTCATCCAAATATTTACTCAAGGAAGAGAGGAGGTGAAGAAGAAGTAGAGTAGCCCAAGCAAAAAAATATTCAAGAGGGCTCTGAAGCCTCCAAGTGGGATTCATAAGAAAAGGAAGGAGGTTGTGTTTAAATAATTACCTTCTAAGGAACTCCCTATGAAAATGAAAGAGGAACACTCCTCATATACTCAAAGGTTGAGAGATATGAGTGAATAAGAAGACTTAGATGAAGATAGGCCCATTGCTGAGGTGATGAAGAAGCAAAAAGAATTCACTCCAAAAGTAAAAACTAGGTAGAGAATTCTAAGGGAAAGACCCTAGACTCAGTAAAGGTCCTGATGAATGGTTTATTTATAGAAGAGGGTCCTTTAAGAGTAAAAAAGTAAGGGTAATGAGGAATAAGCTCTACCTCAAATGATCCTCTTTATTTTGAAGATGTTTTACTAGTTGGGGTTGAGGTGGCCACTCAAATTTAGACCCCTCAACAAAAAGAGACAATCTCATTAGATACAGAGACATTTGTTGAAAATGTCATCACCCAATCACTAAGCCAAGGTTATCAAGGTGAAGTTGAAGAGATGAAAAAATCTGATAAAAAAGTTGAGGTGGATCTAGAGCATAATGTTCAAGTCACCACTTATCCTAAAAGGGTGGTTGAAAAAGAAGGACTATAAGAATCTCTAGAGGTGTCACAAGTTGTCCCTTCCCCTCCAAAGGTGTTAAGTTTAGCACTACAGGAGAAGGCAAGTATAGAGGAAGGTGGGGTAAAAAACCTAAAAATGTGTACCCTCACCCATACAAAGATAAATAAGGAATTGGACTAGTCCAATAAAGGTGCTAAGGAGGATACTTTAAGTAGAATTGCTTTAATTGAAGTACCTTGAAGTCTCCTTCCTTGCATCAAAGTTCATGATCTAATCCACAATAAATGTCTAGAGTTTGTGATTGGTGAAGAGTTTCCTAAAAGAAATAAAGAGGTCACCATAGCCTCATATATACTTGAGGCTCAGATAAATAAAGAAGGTGAAAAAGTTGTGTAACCTTCCAATTAGTCTCTAGGATAAGGAATTTCCATTGATAAATTACTAAAGGAGTCTCACCAATTTGGGCCTAATTTTGAAGTTTTGGAGCAGATAGAGCCAAACCTTGAAGGGGGACCTAGATAAAAAAAATAAGGTGGTGAGGAGTTGGAAATTGATGAATAAATTTAATAGTTTGTGTTGAGTCCACAACTCATTCTTTTGGCACTTCCTACACTAGGTACTCCAATGACACCACCTTACATTTGCTTGAGGCTTGCATCAATGCTAACTACATCAATGGGATTTTACACTAGACCCCTTCCCTGGGTTGAAAAATAGGTCAAATAAAAATACATCATGTGAAATATTGGGGACATTGATGTAGTGAAGATCACTCAGGCATATAAGGCCAAACCCCCCAAGAAGGCCAAGACACATTCTATAACCACATTCACTGCTAAAGGAGAAAGGAATGTAGATATAGCCATTCCCTCACAAGATGATTTGAAGAAATACACTCCCCTTGAGAGTTATACTATATATATATATATAGGGGAGACATCAAGGAATGAGACAAAACATAGCTTTCAAGTTTTGTCTAACATGGTGGCTCACCAAATGGATAAAGACAAAGCCACCATGGAGAAGTTGAAGGCACAAAATCAGGTTATGATCCAATACTTACAAAAGATACTGAGTGAGCCCAAGGTAGTAACTCCAACAATCAGTATTTGTCTAGAGCATCATACCTTATCAATAGAGTCATTTTATTTTTGCTGAATTAATGACTTGAAGTCTATAGGAAGGGCGATAAAAATGGCAAGAATACTTGTGCACCAAGGCTAAAGAAATAGTCCACTCAACATTGAAATGCTTAAATAACATAGTTGATAATAAGAGGGAGTGTGATACTCAAATGCTTATCTATGAGGTGGAAATTAAGAAGTGGGAATAAGTCTAGTGGAAAATGTATGAGGTCTTCAATATAGGCATAGATACTTTGATAACTAAGAATATCATTGCTCTAAATGATCACAAGAGGCCCAGAGAATGTCAATTGGTAATCAAGAATTCATTGGTAATGCTCAAAGATGGCATCTTTGATTTGAAAAGAGAAGAGTAGTCCCTCAAGAATAAAATAAGAGGAATAGATGATTTACTTAGGAAGATGGTAATCCTTGATGGTGTAAGTGATTTTAAGGAAGAGACAATATGCACTACTCTAAAAAATCTCATTGATGCACCACAAAAGTCCTTTGATGTTGATAAAATAAAGTAATTGGTGTCACTTGAGAAGTATTGTGACTAAATTAAGGAGTTCATTGGATGAAAGAAAACAATAATTTAGAATATTATCACCTAAATTAAATAATATCAAGTAAAATTCAATTATCAAGTAGGCCTAAATCGAGGGAATATCAACCCTATGCTAGAAGGATACATAAGGTATAGGAATATATTGGTAAAATATTCTATCATCTAGATCAAATCTAGAGTATGACCAAATATTTTGGTTTTTTTTAGCTAGCACCACTTATTTTTTCTCTTCCCTCCCTTCTTTCTTCTTGTTTCCCATTGGGAAACCATTGTACTTAGCCTATTAGTGACACATCCCTTTTAGTTAGTTTTTATACAATCATGTGGATAGGAAAGGGATGTTTTTATCTATTATACAAGTGGACAAAGGTTTTGTTTTGTCCCTTGAGATATCTTCCTCCATGTAGTTAACTAGAAAATATTTTTCCAAGGTGGAGGATCAATATTGCCATCATCACATGAGCACGATCATATCCAAGGAATCATTTTTGTTATAAGGTTTAACAGACTCTAGGCCCATGAAATAATTTTCTAGTTTGAGAATCTTTAGGAATATGTTAGGATTAGCTCAATTATATAAGTAAAGGGGGTTTATCACTTTACAAGGGTCAATTAATTTTTTTGAGTCGAGATCTATAGCCTTAAAGAGTTCTCTCTATGTGATATTTATTATTCCAAATTGGTTTAAGCTATAAAATCATTGGCAATCTTTGAGAGCATTAGATATGTCTCCCTTGTCAATAATTTTTTTGCATAGTGTTAGTCTATTATTCTATTTATAACACATTATATGGAGTTTATATTCAAATGATAAATGAAATCTATTCATGGTTTCTATTATCTTCCTATTGTTGAATTACAATTCTCTATTTTACATTCTCAATAGATTGTTTATCTAGTGTATTCATCTTTATGGTAGTCATTTAGAGATTATATCTATGTTGTAGAATCCTTTCTACTCTGAGATTTGGGAATAGGTTATTGATAGCCTTTTTAAGGGTAGTCCTCAGCTCATGGATTTAGTTAGAAGGGGTTATTGAAGGATATCATTTGTGCATGATTACAATTTCATTTATCTCAGATTTGCAATGCATTTATTGGTAAAAATGATATAGTAATTTATTGAATTTATTTGTGTTCATTTGTTAACCATCCACTTTCTTTTCTATTAATTTTTAAACCTTGTCCTAACCTATCTTACCCTACATATGGCATGCCCTTTGCATAATTAAATTATTATTTACCTATAGATGTGTAAACATTGTGTATTTAACATGTGTCTACATTTTATGATTTGAAGCCCAACATTACAATCTCTTATTCAGCCCCTCTTTTATTAAACATTATTTAGAATTAAGGTTGAAATCATATTCATATCTATCTTTAGTATCTTGTGTCTAACTTATCACATTTTCTCATTTCATGTGACAACCCTTCTCAAGTGGAGTGAGTAAGTTTGGTTGTGTTTTGGTTAGATTTGTATTCCCTTATGCCAATAATCCCCATGGAGATTGAATTGTGAAATATCTATATGTGAGTGAGCTAACCCATAGGTTCTCTCACCTTGGTTTAGGAAGAGCCAAAAGTAGTAGGGAGATAACCATACCATTTTTAGGTGCCTTCCAGTCATTTTTTTTACTCAGTCCATTCCTGATGTCAAAACCCTCCTCAACTACAATGACATTCTAGTGGGTTTTCTATATTTGTTTTCCATTTTTATCAAGTGTGCAAGGCTAATTGAAAGACGTATACAACTAAGAACCAACATATTTTTGGCACCATTACCAGGGACTAAATTAAAGTCCTGGTCACTTGTGTTGCTAGGGACTCTTGTAGAGGGCCTAAGTATTTCACCTTGTTAAGTTCTCTATTGTTACTACATTTATCTGACTATCTTTTTATGTCAATGACTCACCAATTTTTTGGTGCCATGACTCCATTATGGGTGTTCACCCCTATGATGTAGGAATTTTTACAATGTTCTTGAAATTATCTTTAGTAATTGAATTTTTTTCATTCTATCAGTTACTTTTAGTAGTTCTATTTATTCTAGTCTAGAAGTTTTTTCTTTTAGTGGTGACTTTGTTACATTAAAAGTGTAAAGATCAGTGCCTGTTATATGTACTCTTATCTATATTGAATATTTTTATTTATATCTACAAATTTGGAGGGTAGTAGGTCATCCTTTCAAAAATATCCATTGAAAGAGCTTGTCCCTGAGTTAAAAGGTCCATCCAAAAGGAGACAAGTGTGGAAACCTATTATAGGCCAAAACTCAAGATATCAAGTAAGACCTAAATAGTTTGTCCCCCATTTTATTTACCCCCTTTTCTAAAATATTCATCTGGTTAAAGGATATCAAATCACTTCATAGAAATATAAGCTCTTTACAAGTCAAGCTCCTTCTCCATGAAGAATTCTTTCTCCTCTTACAAGGTCATTAATGAATTATTCTATTTCTCCTCCTTCAATTCATCATAATATTCATTCATATATATCCCTAATTCATATTCATCTTTATATACAAATATGGGAGAATGTGATCTAAGGAGGAGGAGGTTTAATGCAGGTAGTGACAATGAAGAATATGATTAAGGTCTATCTAATAGATGTAGACCATTTGTGATCTCAAGGTTCAGACCTATCAACTTTAATGGTATGCATGGTTTCCCTAATTAAGTTCCCATTAAGGTTATAAATATATTTCCTAAATTTCAAGGGAATAATTCCATGTCTGGGGGATAACATTTAAAATCTTTCTTAAATGTTATTGAAGACTATGAAATTGATCTAGAAGATGTGTCCATAAAGCTCTTTATGAACACACTAGAATAATAGGCTTAGGAGTGGTTCAAATCCCTCCCTGATGGACCCATAGACACATGGAAAGCCATTATTGATGCATTTAAAATGAAATTTGGTGATAGTATTGATCCTAGATTCTTGTTTTCTAAATTTGAAAATCTCAAGAAAAACCCTAATGAGTGTGTTAAGGATTTTAATTATATATTCAATAAGGTATTGAGAAGGATTCTAGAGGAAATTAGACCTAGTGGTGTTGCTTATTTGATTAATTATTTTGATGCATTTTACAAGAAGGAAGCCTATTATATTAGAGATAAATCTCCCATAAATCTGAGGATGCCCTTTTAATTTGTCTATCCAAATAAAGAATAATATCAAAGCTATGGGTAAGCCTTTGAATAAGAGGGTTGATGTCAAATTGGTGAATCTAGAGAAGCCTCAAGACTCCCATAACAATGTAGATATAGAGGAAACTATGAAAACCCTAGCTACTACTATGAAATAAATTTCTTACAAGTTATCCAAAGCAAAAAAGGGATGTATTAGGGTCATCTTAACCATGATGATAGGAAGGATCACAAGAAAGAGGAAAGAAATCATCCTAGGGACTAGAATTAAGATTAGCTATATTTCCAAGGAAGAAATAATGAAAAATTAAAGGGGCTTACAATGGATGACAAACATGAGGGAAACTAGAACCAAGGAAGTGGAAGGGAAGTACCAGATCCTTTAGTTGAAAAGCTCAATGTAGTCGACTTTGATATCAACTAGTGTGACAAGTGCTTCTTCCCTCATCCTCCATGTAATGTAGCTGATAGTGATGGTCAAGATACAAAAGGTGTTTAATCTACATTTAACATTTAGATTTTTTAATTTCAAGAGATGGAAAGTTACAACTTCTAAGAGGAAGCTGTGAGTGCTTCAACTATTCTTGATTGTGAATACACTCCAACCTATGAATGTTTTACTTTCCAAATTAGTGAACTAGATGTAATGGTTGCCTCTCCATCTATAGATCTAATGAGTGCTACTACTACTCAATAAATCTAGAGATCATGTGAAAAGGTAAGGGTCCCAAGCCTAAACTTCATCTATGAGATAAATATGATGCATGAATATGAATTGCATGTTCATGATTTTGAGTTTCTAAGATCAATGATGAAAGAGAAATATGGAGATTCACCTCCATTGTTTGAGGACCAAAATAGATGATCCATGCAATAATTATACAAGAGAGTAAGGAGTACAATTTTAGAAGTAAAGATTAAAATACTCCTTTGAAGGATAAAGACTCTGTTGACCCTAAAGTAGAGACAAAAGAGAAATAAACTAGAGGGAGTAAAGAGGTCCTAAATTCCACCAAGCATGTTTCTACACCTTACAATGCTAAGTCAAAAGGTACCCATGTCAAGAATAGAACTACCCTATTGTCTAGTATTCCTAAGAAGGATGAACTAGGAATCTTCCCTTAAAGAGTGAAATTAAAAATGTTAGTTCTCCTACTTCTCTCCCCCTTACCCTTGAGGGGTGTATCATTAATGAAAGTGTCACTAACCTACCTGATAACATTCCTTTACCTAAATATAGTATTTGTGACATGGCCCATGTAATGAGTTAACTAAAGGTGATATTACCGTTTGTATAATTACTTAGAGTTATAAAGCATATGAGAAGAGCCTTTGAATATTTGGGATTCACTAAGAAAATTACTGCTAATAAGATTGTTAAAGTTGAGCCTTCCCCCACTTCCCCTTTGGAAAGTGAGAATGCCTTAGAATATCTTGAACATCACTTGGAGGTGTATCTAGGAACAACATTAGTAGAGATTTATATGGATGTCGACCCATTCTATATGACCTTACTGATTAATGGTTTAATTGCCCATAACTACACGTTTGAATTTGGTGCATTTTTGTAACATTATGCCACTAGTTATGCTGAATAAACTCTGTATAAGAATAACTATAGCATATGGATGATGCCTCACCATGGATTCTAGAGAAGTACCTATTATTGGTATGGTTAAAGGACTGGTGGTGTATCTTACACAATACCTTGATAAATTCTTGAGTATGGGCAATTTTTTGTAGACTATCCATTAAAATGGGGTATGTTACTATCTAGAAAATGGGCTACTAGTATTAGGGGTAGTGTTCAGTTAGATATATCCTATGCCTCTATACCTCTAGATGGGAAAATGTTTTGCCTAAATCAGGAGCCACAAATGATTCATGTCTTAGAATATCCTAAATATCAATTGAATGAAGTGTTATATGTGGATATAGACATTGGGAACTTTATGGGGAGTGTTGAGTATGAGGAATTACCTCCTAAATTTGGTATCATGGATGAAAACTCCATCTAGACTATGCATTTTGATGGAGCATGTTCTAACATTGGAAATGGATCAGGGGTGGTTGTCTATGCCCCCATTGGCTAAGGTTACAAATACTCCTTCTAATTTTCCTTTGAGTGCACAAATGATATTATAGAATATGAAGCACTCTTGATTAGCCTCTAGATCACCCATGAATATGGACTTAGTAAGTTACTAGTTAAGGGTGATTCAAAATTAGTGGTGAAGTAGCTATGAGTTATTTATACCATTAAATAGAAGAGACTGAAGTAGTACCAAAATGTTGTATGGGACTGCTTGGAATGATTTGATGCTTTTAACATCAAATATCATGCCAAAGATTTTAATTAGGTGGTAAATATGATTACAAAGAGGGATACAGAGTTTAAAGTTGAAAATAGAAATGCCTCTTGTGAATATGAGGTTAAGGTGCTATTAAGGCATTCTATCCTGAACAACATTGATAATTTGAAATTCTTTGATTATGATTATTATATAAAAAGGTTTTTATGTTGTATAGATAATTTTTAAGGGACCATTATAGATTTTGACTCTATGGTACATGTATGTGATAGAAAATAAACCTTGTATAGAAAAGAAGTTATCCAGTTAAAGAATAATACTATCCCTAGAGGATCGGTTAGTCTTGAAGCATCCTTTGATGGAGTTGAGAGAACTAAATATATAGATATTTATATATTAAAGGATTTAAGTAATACTAACATTAAGACTAAGGATAATACAAAGATAATATAGCTCCACACTCACCTAAAAAGGAAAGAGAAAGAAGCATTTATCAAGATTTTAATTAAATATTAAGAATATTTAGCATGGTCATATTCATAGCTAAAGACCTATAAGGAGGATTTGTTCTAGAATGCTATCCCCCTTGAGCTTGGTATAAAACCATTACACTAAAAATAATGACCTATTAATCCTATCTTGGCTACCAAAATGCAAGAGGAGCTGAAGAAACTAAGGGGTAGTGAGATCATTCAACCCATCAGGTATTCATCATGGGTGTCCAATTTGGTCCCTATAAGAAAGAAAAATGGAGACATTTGGCTCTATGTTGATTTATATAATTTAAACAAGGCTTCACTAAATGATAATTATCCATTTCCTAATATGGACATCATGCTTCAAGAGGTTATTGGTTTTGAGTTGTCAACTATGGATGGAGTTTTTGGTTACAACAAAGTATTAGTGAAGGATTATGAAAGGTCTGAGACTACTTTCACTACCCCATGGGTCACCTATGTGTATGTTTGAATGCTTTTTGTCTTAATGAATGCAAGTGCTACATTCCAGAGAGCAATAGATGTGACCTTCAAAGGATTAATCAACCAGTTAATTATGGTATATCAAGATGATGTTTTAGTATACTCCAAGAAAAGGGATGGCCACTTAGGTCACTTAGAATAAATGTTTATCAAATATAGGGAGTTTGGAATCTCCCTCAATCCTAAAAAGTGTCATTTTAGAGTAAAGAAGGCAAAGCTACTTGGGCACATTATGTTTAATAAATGTGTGATGATAAATCTTGAAAGGGTATATGCCATTGATAAGGTACCCATACCATAGACTAAGAAAGGTATTCTATATTTCTTTGGATAGATTAAATTTTTTAGGAGGTTTGTTTCTAATTTTGTAGAGATTACTCTACCCATTACTACAATGTTAAAAAAGGATCAAACTATAAGGTGGGATGAGAAGGCTACCAAATCATTCCAAGACATCAAGAGAGATTTGAAAACTACCCTGGTGCTTGCTAGTCCTAACTATAGGAAAGCTTTCTAGATCTTTTTGTTTACATCTGAACATACTATTATTGTAGTGCTGCTACAAAAGAATGACAAAGGTCATGAACAACCAATTTCCCTTTTCAATAAGTCATTGTATGGATTTGAAATAAACTATACCATAATGTAAAATCAAACCTTTTCTCTCTTAAAATCTATCAAATAGTTTAGATCCTATATTTTGAGTTCAAAGATCATGGCCTATGTTCCTCACACTATGGTAAAAGGCATACTAACTCATAATGAGACCATTAACAAAAGATGTTGATGGGTTAATAAGATTCAAGAATATGAATTTGGGATACAAACTAATAAGTTGATCAGAGGCATGGGTCTCACCAAGTTGATAACTAAAACCAAATTCTAGGCTATAGAATTGAATAATGTAAAAGGGGTTATTGATAGTCTTGAATCTAAGTACAACCAATCTCCATGGTATAAAGATATAGTCTATTATTTAAAGACTCTAAATTATCCTCCCAACTTAGGCAAAAATAAAAGGAGGACCTTGAATTTAGTATCCCAAAAGTATCTTTTGTTATAGGATGATTTGGCTTGGAAGAACCTAGATGGCATCCTTTTGAGGTTCTTAGTAGAACATGAGATTTCTGCATTGATTATAGAATTCCATAGTGGTGTGTGTGGTGGTTTGATTTGCTCCCAAAGTCACTACACAAAAGATTTTTTAGGACAATTATTGGTGGGCCACTCTATTTAAAGATATTACTACTATGGTAAGGAGGTGTGAAGAGTGCCAACAATTTGCTAGGAGAATGATAGCATTCAGATCACTTCCCCTACAACTAGTTTTTATTGAGGGACCTTTTAGGTAGTGGGAATTGGAATTCATGGGTGAAATATATGATGATTAAAGTGTTGGTCATAAGTAGATCTTATTTGGCCACTGATTACTTCATAAAATGGGTTGAAGCAATCCCTACAAGAAAATCAACCCACTAGGTAGTCATTGATTTCCTTTTGAATAATGTGATTTGTTGATTTGGAGTGCTAATTAAAATTATCTATGATAATTCCATGTGATTTAGAGAAAAAAAATTAGTTGAATTATGTGAAGATTATGGGATTGATCTATCATATGCCTCCAAGCATAATCTGCAAGGAAATGGATATGCCAAGATTATTAGAAGGACTCTGGATGCCAACAAAAGGAAATGGGGTGAGCAGTTGAAGTTTATTGTCTAGGTTGATAATTTGACTCCTAAGAGGAATATTCCCATTTGGGATATTTTATGTATATCAAGATATTTTACCCCTTAATATTTAGTTACCTACTTACTAGTTCATGCAATAGATATATGAGGATTAAGAATAAGTAGACCACTATAAGGAAAGAATCAACATATTATAGATCTTGATGAATCTCATAGACAAGCTCATGAAAAGTATTTAAATTTTAAAGAAAGGATCAAAAATATAATTGATAAAAAGGTCACCCTAAGATATTTTCAAGTTGGTGATTTGATCCTACTCTAGGATATAAAACATTAAGATAAGGGAAAACATGGTAAATTTAATTCCCTATGGATGGGTCCCTACACCATTGATTAATAAATAGAGAACCATACAATTTATCTTAGAGATATTGATGGAGAAATATTAGAACTACTAATTAATGGTAGACAAATCAAACACTTTTTATATTAATTCCATGCTAGCCTATATAAATATGTACATGTTGTATAGTAGCTTTGTGTTTTGTTCCCTGTTTAGGGTTGTGTTTGTATAGTTTATGTTTTTTCCTTTTCCTTCCTGGTTATCTTTAGATGCCTTGTTATAAATTTTTTCACCCATGGTGTGTTTTCCTTGCCTTTATTTCAAAATCTTTGACTCCATGGCCTAAGGTATAGGTGTTCAGTCTGGTATTCTCTATGTACCCACTGAGGGTACACATCCTTGAGTAAGAGCCGATGTTAGAGCCCAAATCTACACCAAGTACTTTATGCCCTTTTTAATGTCAAAATGTTTGGGAGGTTAAAAATATATTGTTTTGATATCTCTATCTCAAGTATTTTATTGATTTTCCAAGTTTTGTGAGAGCCTGTGTTACTGCCCAAAATTGCACTAGATCAATTGGACCCTTGTCTGTGAAAATACCTAAGTCTAACCTAGATTGAGTATTAATGTTTAAATCATTAGCACTCCAATTTTATCTCCATGTTTTCCTTTGGAAGGTCAAGTTCATGTTCATAATTTTTTAAAGTCCTTTGTCATGTATTTTCATGGTGAAGGTGCTCTTTCCCTTGGACTTCTCAATCTTTTTTCATGAACATAATGTTTGATGAAAATAGGTCTTCAGATTTTTTGTCTTAAATAAAAAGTCTAAAGACTTATTTTTTTTTGGATATTTTGTCTAATATAAATGTTCTGAAGGAATTTGATGAATTATAATTTTTAGGCTAAGTGTTTTACACAAGTTTTAAAGGGTTATTTCATTTTTTTTAGATTTTTTATTTGTAGAAAAAAATTTGAAGGTCACTTATCCTTCAGGCATTTTGCTCAAACAAAAGGCTTGAAGGAAATCCTTTATTTTGGGAAAGATGCCAAGTCCTATTTATTTTAGACTTTTTGTTTATGGAAAAAAGTTTGAAGGGCACTTGCCCTTTGAGCATTTTTCCCATGCAAAAATCCTAAAGGAATTGTAAGGTCATTTATTTTATCCAAAGGTTTCATGGTGGGAAGATTCCCTGTGAGAAAATAGAAATGTATCTAAGTCTCTTTGCATACATTGATTTGTTGCCTTGTGTTCGAAGAAGAAAAGTTTTGGGGCCTTGAATGAAATTTCCATTTTTCACCTTCAACATGTTTTGGTGAATTAGGCAAGGAATTTCTAGATAAGATGAATGAAATACATGTGGTTATCTCAGTGGAATCCTAAAATTTTATCCCATGGAAATGCCCAAGTCAAAATCATTAAATTTATAAGGTAATGACTTATTCATTCCATTTTACAAGTAATGAGTGCATTTTTGGGGATCAAAAGGATCTTTCACCCTTTCCCATATCAATAAATATGGTGCAAAGGTGAAAAGTTGGTTGAGAGATCGAGATAGCATCTAAGTTGGACATATGGTAGATCCTTGGGGTTTTATGAGTTTTAGGCCCTTTTGTGGATTTCCCCACTTACCTTTTGGTGGGAAAGATGCAAAAAGTTCTTGAAGGCCTGAATGCCTAGATTTGTAAAGAAAAGTACTGACACATGGTAGGTCCTTTGGGATTTTCAAGCTCTGAGCCCCTTTTAAATATTGCCTCACTTACATTTTGGTGGTCAAGGTGAAAAGAGTCCTTGAAGGTCCAAAAAGCACCAATATGAAAAGTTTGATTATATAGATCCACGTGTTGAAAATAGTACTCATCATAAAGGAAACATTTACACCTTCTCCTTCCTCTTTTGAAAGAAAATTAAGTGATTAAAGGGGGTAGTTGATAATTAGCCATTATGTTTCAAAGCATTAATAGCAATCCTAATTTGAAATATAAATGATTATAACTAAGGTATTTTCCTTCAATCACATTTAACTTTTGCATTCAAATCTTATACTTACATCTTCAAGACATTTATGTTCCCTAGCTACATGCAGTGTGAAAGAATGATTACAAAAAATTCTTCAAAGATATTTAGCTTTAATTGTGTATATCCCTCCAAATTATCAATAAGTGTTCTTCTAGCTCCTTGTATTGTGTTCTTTGAAGGGGTTTAAAGTTATTTCTAGGGTTATCTTAGTGAATAATTTATTTGATTTCAAAGTATTTCACTAGAAATCTAGGGAGCAATGGAAACATCTTCAATATCTTTAAAAAGCAACATCATTTCTATTTTGGATGGAATCAAAGATATAGATGTTTAGGGGTTAGATTTTATAGCCTTATTAAATGTCTTGCATCATCTAAACCCTTTACTAATGGTCTCAAATCTTGGTATGAGTCATATCACCCCTATGATAAGATTCCCCTTGGCTACCCCATACCCAAAATTAGTGATTACATGTGCTCAAGTATATTGACTTGATACTAGAACTATCATTGATGGAAGTTAATTAGTTGTCTAATCTTTCACTCCTTTTTCCCTCACCACCATGCTTTAGATTCCTTCTTAACTTGAAAGTATCAGACTCTCCTTAGATGAATGCCAAGAGTATACAAATAAGAACAAAAAAATAATATGGGACATTATCAACTCCTTCTAGCTAGTCAAGAAGAGGCAAAAATTCTCCAAAACGTCTAAGAGTCTGAAACTAGTAGAATTCAATGAATTTCCCTAGTATGTGATTTACAGAGAAGCTAGATTCTATGGGATGCCCACCATAGAGAAGTTTTAGCGTTGGTTGTTCATAATCTTAATATGTGTGTTGGATTAATAAAATAAGTTGGATTGGGCCACCATTTTAAGTAAAAACCTACATAGGTAGATGATATAACTTCAGGTTGTAATCCACTTAGAGGAGTTCACAAGTACATTCTACATGTCCACCTACTTAATGTATATCTTGGTGCATAGTAGGAAATTCCATGGGCTCACAAGTAATCCTAGTGGAATGAGGATATATGAGACTTATCTAAAAATAACTCTGGATGGCCTTAGACAAAATTTATTCAAAGTTAATAATTGCTTCTTCAATACTATGATGAATGTCTTCTATCCTCTAAGAATCCTCAACAAGATGTTTAAGGGGGAAAGAGAAAACATTGATAAGTATGGTGCCTCATATATTCATTTTAGATCAATCACTAATATCATAATAAGTGGATACTCAACATCCCCATATAAACTACTGAGACACCTGGATGATAGACTAGCAGTGATGGAGCTGAGCTGATAGATGGTGCCCCAACATGAGATGATAACAGTGAAGAAGGTAAATGATATTTTCAAGTTTCAAGTTTAAATGGACATTATTCATATCCTTCTATTACCAAGGCTAAGGGATTAGAACAAGAAATGGGACAATATGTGATTGACAAGATGCCACCCAAGCTGAACTATGATATCAGAAGGTGGGTAAACATAGAAACAATTGTGAATCTACATCAATCACATTATGAAGATATCTAGTCTAATTTAATTACAAAGGAAGATGTTAAAAAAATAGACTTTATGAGGATGATATTATAATAAGTTATCACCTACAACATTGCTCTTATCCCAAAGGACATGGAGGATGATAAAAGGATGTTATCTATAGTTTAAAATTAGTCCAATATTGAGGCCCAAACTATCTCACAAGTGGACTTCACTACTAAGGAAAATGATTCCATTCCATGGAGAGCCATAACAATCATGAGAATAAGCTTCAGGTGGTTGAAGTAACATGGGGTTGATCTTAGTGCTTATGACACCCTTGCCCTTTAAGAACATAGACAAGTTCAAGATTTGAAGGGTTTCCTCCTAGATTATGGTGGTGTTCCTTGGCTCTACCATCGATGGCAAAGGGCAAAGGAAAGAGCAATGTTGGTAATGTTGACTTCACCAAGCCAATTGATGTGGATTCCACATCCACATCATAGTTCAAGGCAGGATTGTCTTCCCAAAAGTTTAAAAAGTATGGTTGAGAATTGGGATAAGATTTCCATTGGGGAGGTTACATTGGCTAATGCCACCCCAATATCCATTGCATTAGAGGGATCCTAAAAAGTATCATTCATCCTAGTAGCCATCCCATTGGTCAATCTAGATGTCATTCCCCTTGTTCCACCATCATAACAACCAATAATTTTCCCTCCTCCAAATATTTACTCAAGGAAGAAAGGAGGTGAAGAAGGAGAGCAACCCAAGTAAAAAAGAGTCAAGAGGGCTTTGTAGCCTCCAAGTGGGATTCATAAGAAAAGGAGTAAGGTTGTGTTCAAGGACATGCCTTCTAAAGAAATCCACATGAAAAAGAAAGAGGATCAATCCTCATATTGTCAAAGGTTGAGATATATGAGTGAAGAAGACTCAGATAAAGATAGGCCCATTGCTAAGGTGATGAATAAGTAGTGAACATTCACTTCTCTGTAAGTAAAAATTTGGTATAAAACTCTAAGGGAAAGACCCCAAACCCTAGTAAAGGTCTTGATGATTGGTTTATTTGTCGAATAGGGTCCATCAGGAGTAAAAATTAATGGTAATGAAGAAGAATCTCTAGCCTCAAATTATACTCTCTTTTTTTAAGATGTTGTGTAGGCTGGGGTTGAGGCAGCTACTCAAGTTCAGGCCCCTCAGGAAAAAGAGATGGTCTCATCAGATATAATGAGATTTGTTAAAAATATCATTACCCAATCACTAGGACAAGGTGATCAAGGTAAAGTTGAAGAGATGAATAAATTTGATGAGAAATTTGAGGTGGAGTTAGATCATAATGTTCAAGTCACCACTTGTCTTAAAGGGGTGGTTGAAAAAGGACTAAAATAATCTCCAGAGGTATCACAAGTTGTCCCTTCCCCTCTAAAGGTCTCAATTTCAACACCAGAGGAGAAGCCAAGTACAAAGGAAGGTGGGGGAATAAACTTGTAAATGGGTACCCCCACCCATACAAAGATAAATAAGGAATTGGAATAGTCTAATAAAGGTGTTGAGGAGGATACTTCAGGTAGTATTGTTGTAATTTAAGTACCTCAAAGTTTCCTTCCTCACATCAAAGTTCATGATCCAATCCATAATAATGGTCTAGAGGCTATGATTGGTGAAGAGTTGCTTGAAAGCAACAAGGAGGTCACTATAGCCTCATCTATACCTAAGTTTCAGGTAAATAAAGAAGGTGAAGTGATTATGGAACCTTCCAATTACTTTGAAGGACAAGGGAGCTCCATTGAGAAATTTTTGAAGGAGTTTCACTAATTTAGGATTGATTTTGAAGTTTTGGAGTAAATAGAGACAAAAATTGAAGGGGTACCTATATAAAACAAACAAGGTGGTGAGGATTTAGAGAGAAATGAAGAAATTTAATAGTTCATGTTGAGTCCATAGCTCATTCTTGTGGCACTTCCTATATCATGTACTCTGATGACACCACCTTACACTATCTTGAGACCTATATCAATGTCCACTACATCAATGGGATTTTAGACTAGACCCCTTCACTGGTTTGAAGAACAAGTCAGAGAAAATAAGGATATCATGAGCAAGATTGGGGAGATTTATGTAGTGAAGATCACTCAAGCATACAAGGCCAAATCCCCCAAGAAGGCCAAGACACATTCTATAACCACCTTCATTGCTATAGGAGAAAATAATGTAGAGATAGCCATTTTCCCATAAGATGCTTTGAAAAAATATGATTTCCTTGAGAGTTATACTATTTATATCTAAAATCTATGGGAGCCATCAAGGAATGACATAAATTATATCTCACAAGTTTTGACGAACATTGGCTCATCGAATGGAAAAAGACAAAGCTTCCATGGAGGAGTTAAAGGCACAAAATCAAGCTATGATCCATTATTTGTAAAAGATACTAAGTGATCCAGAGGTAGTAACTCTAACTAATAGTATTAATCTAGAGAATCCTCTATTCTCAATAGATTCATTTAATTTTAGCTTAAATGATGACTTAAAGTCTAGAGGAAGGGCAATAGAAAAATGTCAAGAAGAATTACACACCAGGGCCAAGGAAATACTCCACTCAATATTGAAATGCTTAAACAACATAGTGGATAATAAGAGGGAGTGTGATGATTAAATGCTTATCTATGTGGTATACATTAAGAAGTGGGAATAAATCCAAAAAAAAATGGATGAGGTCTACAAGATGGGAACATATACTTTGATAGATGAGAAGATCATTACTCTAAATGATTACAAGAGGCCCAAAGAATGTCAATTGGCAATCGAGCATCAATTAGTGATGCTCAAAGATGGCATATTCAATTTGAAAGGAGAAAAGTAGTCCCTTAATACTAAAATAAGAGAAATAGATGATGCACTTAGGAAGATGGTAAGCCTTGATGGTGTAAGTTATTTGAAGGAAGAGGTAGTATGCACCACTCTAAAAAAACTCATTGATGCACCATAAAATTCCTTTGACATTGATAAAATAAATAAATTGGTATCACTTGAGAAGTCTGTGATCAACTTAAAGATCTCATAAAAAAAATAAAACCATACTTTAAAAGATTAACACCTAGCTTAAAGAATATCAAGTAAAATTCAAATATCAAGCAGGCCCAAACTGAGGGAATCTTGACCCTATGCTGGAAGGATAAACAAGGTATAGGAATAAGTTAGTGAAAGATTCTATCATCCAGATCAACTCTAGATCATGACTAGATATTTCAATTTTTATAAGTTGGCACCACTTCTTTTTTCTCTTCCCTCCTTTCTTCTTTCTTCTCATTTCCCACTAGGAAACTGTTGTACTTGGCTTGTTAGTGGCACATCCATTTTTTTTAGTTTTAGTATAATCATGTGGATAAGAAAGGGATGTTTTTGGTTTTTATGCAAGTGGATAAAGGTTTTTTTTTGTCCCTTGCAAGATCTTCCTCCATGTAGATAACTAGAAAATATTATGCTACGGTGGAGGATCAATATTGCCATCATCATAGGAACATGAGCATATTTGAGGAATCATGTTTGTTATAAGGTTTAATAGACTCCATGTTTGTGAAAGAATTTTTTAGATAGAGCATCTTTAGGAATATGCTAGACTTATCTGAATTATATAAGTAAAGGGGGTCTATCCCTTCACAAGGGTCGATTACATTTTTTGAGTCAAGAGATATAGCCTTGAAGAGTTCCCTCTATGTGATATTTTTGGTGCCAAATTGGTTTCATATGTAAAATCATTGGCAAGATTTGAGAGCATTAGAAATGTCTCCCTTATCATAGAATTGTCTTGCACATTATTAGTATGTTATGTTATTTAGAACACTTTTATATTCAGTTTATATTTAATTGATAAATGAAATATGTTCATGGTTTCCATTCTCTTCCTATTATTGAAGTACAATGCTCTCTTTTACATGCTCAATAAATTGATTATCTGGTGTAGTCATCTTTATGGTAGTCATTTAAAGATTATTTCTAGGTTGCAAAATACTTTCTAATTTGAGATTTAGGAATAGGGTATTGATAACATTTTTAAGGGTAGTCTTGGGCTCACAAATTTAGTTGGAATGGATTATTTAAGGATATCATTTGTGCATGATTTTAATTTCATCTATTTCAAGTATCTAATGCATTTTTTGGTAAAGATGATATATCAGTTTATTGAATTTATTTGTGCTCATTTGTTAACCCTCCACTTTATTTTCTAGTAATTTATAAACCTTGTCCTACCCTATCTTACATATAATATGCCCTTTTCATATCTAAAGTGTTATTTGCATATAGATGCATAAACATTGTGTATTTAAAATGTGTTTATGTTTTGTGCTTTGAAACCTAGCATTGCAATCTCTTATTTAGCCCCTCTTTTATTGAACATTCTTTAGAATTAAGGTTGCAATCATATTCATATCTATGTTTAGTATCTTGTGTCTGACTTAGAACATTTTATCATTATGTGTGCAAACCCTTCCTAGGTGGAGTGAGTAGGTTTGGTTGTGTTTGGGTTAGATTTGTATTCCCTTATTCTAATAATCCCCATGGATATTGAATAAAAGAATATCTCCATGTGAGTGAGCTACCCCATATGTCCTCTCACCTTGGTTCAAGTAGAGCTAGAAGTAGCAGGGAGCTAACCATACCCTTTGTAGGTTCCACCTAGTCATTTTCTCCACTCAGTCCATTCCTAATGTCAAACCTCTCCCTAGCTACAATGACATTATAGTGGGTTTTCCATATTTGCTTTCCATTTCTCTCAAGTGTGCAAGGCCAAGTAAAAGAGGTGTACAACTAGGAACCAACACAAGGGAAAAATCATGCTCAATCTCATAGATTGAAATCTGATAATGCATGTGTGATTGGGAAAAAATATCTAACAGTGCAAGGGAATAGTTAAAAATTCAATACATGGTCACATGCTAAAGATCTAGCATGTTCCTAGAGATTGATAAATAAACATTTAAGTGTACATAATCTGATCTAT
>JARHVA010006300.1:942500-949369 GCA_037957365.1 Torreya grandis
CCTTAAAGAGTAAAAAGGTGGCATTAGATGGCTAACTACAATGTGTTTGATAGAATGGCTCAATGAGGTATGGTGCCAAGATTGGTATTTTGCCTCCTTTTTAAAGCCAAGTGGTTGACTATTTATGTTGGATATTTCATATTAAGAGTTGTGTTGTAGTGAATAGGAATTTAGTTAAGGGTGATGAGATTTTTTTTTTAAATTTTTTACAAAGCTAAAACAACATCTTCTTCTTTCATATGGTGGTTATTTTGATATTTTCTCTTTGAGTTGGCTTCTTTGTATGTTTAAATAAATATCTCACAATGAAATAAGTGTTGTATAAATTTTATTTATCATTATAGTTATGTTAGAAATAATATATTATATTTTGAATGTTTAGAATAAGATCTATAAGTTTGTGAATAGTGGTTTCATGTAAATATTTGGTGTTAAATATTTTTGTTGAAATAAAAACTTTGCCAATAGTTTCTTTCTTTCCCTCCATAATGGTATGATTGATTTGTCATTTTACACTTTTATTTTCATGAATAACCTAGATAATAGTACATTATTTTCTCTTGCTTAGCTTAGGTTGATTCTATTGGTGTATAATTAGTTTAGGTACCTCAGTTGGTGGAGTGAAATAAAACTTGTTATGGAATTTGATTGTATTAAAAGATAGCAGTTTTGTATATTAAGATGATATTTGCTTTACATTGAAACTGAGATTTATTATTACATATTTTATTCTCATTGTATAAATTTTAATGATATATTTGTATTGATTTATCTCAACATGGTTTACTTATTTATCAAACTATGTAAAGGCTATAAGAATAGGTTATCTGATTTTAACATATGATTATCTTAGGGAATGAATCAAGTTATCTATCTATGTAAATTATAAGCATTGATTTGAAATCCTCATAGAATAACTTATGACTCCTTAGAACTCTTTTCCCACAAATATGAATTTGGGATATTGGTTTGAATAGTCTCATCTTATTAGAACAAATACATAAGATACTTTGTTTATGTTGGCTTTTATAGAATAAATTTCAATGTATTTTCACTTTTAATTCCTATATTTCTTATGACCAAATATTATATACATATAAGAGGTAGGGTTTTAGTTGATTTGAATTTATTGTTAAAAAAATGGATAGCTATCAAGTGTTAGATGGATAAGGATTTGTTTGTTCAATAGTAGTTAACATTAGTAATATTGTTAGATCATCAAATATAAGTGCCTATCTAAACTAATCATGTTTATAAGTTCATTTTATTTGTTGATTGAACAAAAAATACTAACCTAGCAATCCTTAATTTGTTACCATCTTTAGATTGAGTTGTAAATCTTGTCTATTGGCATAGTTTTGATAATTAATTATTAAGATCATTAACTTCATTTTATCTCATTTTTATAGTATCTCACGGTATTAGAAGTGTTGAATAAAGCTTTCCTACATTAGATGATAATAATTCACCATAACATATAAATTTATTTGAGTCAAAATCAAACCTTCAAACATTCTTGCTAGGATGAACATTGTGATTTGGCCATAGTATAAGTAAGTTTTTGAGTATATAAATAAGTAACTAGTTCCATATTTCTTATTGAAGTATGAATTAAATCTTTAATTTATAATTAATCATATATATTTCCTTTAATATATAATTAAACCTTATTAGAAACCTATCAATGATAATTTTAGTTTGATATGATATATTCATGTAATTAAGATTTGTTGGAAAATTAGGTTAATGCCTAAAATGGATGAAGAATGCCAAACTTGTAAAGAGGGATATTTATCTGATGTATGATTACTCAAGATTCTTAAGGTGGTAAGATGAGAAGCTAGAATTAAGTATAATAAATTGATTTAAGAAATGTTTTAAAAAAATTAAGTAAGCTAGAAGCATGAATTCATTGACCTAATTCTCCTAGGGACTCTTTAGGGTGATTATAATAAAAACATGAAATACTTTGGGGACCTATTAATAACCAAATAATTTTATTGAGATATCTCAGTCTTGCTAGTAAAAACCTTACCAATTTAAATAGTTATATCTTAATAAAATAATATATTATAAAGAAGATATCCTCTTAGGAAAATAACTTTAATAACTTTCATTATGATAGTATAATTTTAACTTACTAATGCTTAATAATGGAGGGTCAATGAAACAATTTAGGGACTAAAATGCTAGGAGGTCCAAATGAGAACTTTTTTTAGGCACTTATTAATTAATTATTAAACTATTACTAAATGTTGGAAGTGAGGAAAATGAGTGTCTCAAAGGATAAAAGTTAAAGTTTAAAATTGTCACATTTAGTAAATAATAACTATAAGAAAGACGGATTATTTATTGGAGAAGTAAAATTATATAAGAATATTAATAAATAATATGTATGATAAAATAGTAATCACAATAATGAACCCCTTCACACATTTGTAGCTTGTGTTGTAATGGGTCAATCATGAGGTCGAGAGTATATATGATCAAAATAAGTTAAAATATAGATACATTATCGTGTGTAAAGATAAGTCACACCTTGCTTCTAATTTAAAGTGCATAGTGGTATCTCTTGTTACATTTGGTAGAAGTTAACATTCCTTGGATAGAGTCTATGTTCACCCTCTTGTAACCTTGATGTTTTCTTATAACATCTTTCCTTAAACATACTCCAAAAATTCATCTACAAAATGTGTTTTGGGTATTGGTTATCTTCTTCTAGATCTCTAGTGAGAATTTTATTAAACTTGTTCTTGCGTCTCTCTTGAAACATGCATTATTTGTCAAAAAATAAAATTGCCCAAAAATTTTGGAATAAATTTTAGGACATGACAATATTTAAGTATTTCTTATGCTATAATATTTGGTTGTTCCACCAATAATTGATTGTTTTTAATGTTGGGATGCATGTTGTGAAGAGAATTGATGGTGGCCATGGCATCTGCTAAATATTTATTTACATGAGGAACTTGGTTAAATTAAATATGTTATAAGTATTGTTTCAATCTATCAAAAAATATATTGTAAGAGTATTTTTTCTCATATTTTCCTTGATATTCATCATTGACTTATTTTATGATAAGTTGTGAGTCACATTATGCTAACAAGTGTTGGTTAGCCCATTATATGGATATTTTAAAACCAAAAATAGTAACTTCATACTCCATAATTATTTATGCAATTGAATCTTAGTTTAAATTATTTTGGGATAAAATCACCATGTGGGGTAGTGATCAATATACCTACCTCTTAGTTATGATTGGTGAAGGAACCATCAAAGTATAACTACTATTTTGAGATAGAATAGACTCATTTAAGAAGTCCATTATTTATCTATCAAGAGTACTTCTACTAACTAATTTGTAATAATTTTGTATTTAATATCTATTTTATTAACATACTCGATGAAAAATTCACTTAGTAACATTTTAATACCTCGCCTTACATGGTTACATGTTTCTCTAGTGGATCTTTAATTATCTAATGCATTGGTTTTTTTTTTTAACTAAGTAGTCCTACTTCTCTCTTAGCCAAGTTTGTTATTTTATGGAAAGTTTAGTATATGGATGAATAAGCACCTAATATTACATAGAATTTTTATATATTGGTGATCCTCATAAATATGAATGAGAACATAAATCACATCAATTTGAAGTGAATCACAATTTGTTCAATGATATTCTTAACTTCATTTACCTTTCATAATGGAGTATTAATCTCCATGGAATATTTTAATTATTGGTTTCTCTAGATGTGTTGTGAAAGGTTGAGGCCAATTATTATTTTAACCTTGTGTTAAATTATCTTTTGTGTGGGTTGTAGCATAGTTATTTCTATTAGCCTTCTGGCTCTGATACAAATAATGCATATTAAATTGTTTGCTTATCATATTTATTTTACCACCATACTTGATAAATTAATATAAAATTACTTTTATTTAAATCTTTTGAAACATCCTTGTATTGAATTTTATTAAATTTAATGATTTTATCATCCAAATAAATCACACTTGGTATGTTTGGAAGGATTTAATGTTGGTAAGTGAGCCTGATAGGATCTATAGATGGGATTTTATGGAACTCATACATTTTAATCTCAAAATTAAATGAGGAGGAAAGAATACCCATACCTAGCATGGAATGCAGTGCAGATTTATTTGAATGCAATAGTTGAGATGTTTAATTTTACTACAACCACACCATCTTGAAAGGGAAATGTAACAAACTGAGATATTTATGGCAAAGGGATATTATCATTTGGTAGTATATCAATTTAATATATGTATGGAGGAGTAATTTGGGGCATGCATAGAGGGATCATAAAGTAGGGAGATTAGGGAGAAGGTGGAAGCAAGGAGTTGGGTATCCTTTAGTCAGAAGGAAGGAGATAATACCAAGTGAAATGGATGGATTTGTGCTACTAGTGCTAGAGGAATTTGAGTGCATAGAGAATAAATTTTTGGATATTTTTAGATTATTTGATACATTAATGGAGATAATAAGGTATGCATAAGAGTGTCTGAACCAAGTTATATAAGTTGAAACATCTACAATATGTGAATATTTTGACATGGGTGAAAGCTTGACATCCTCTCATTTAGTTTTTTCCCTTACTAGTAACTAATAAATTAATATTATATATATCTAGTAGATGAATGGCTAGATATTTTGATTGATTATTAATATTTGTATTTCTATCTGTATTCATAATTATTTGATCTCTTACTATTATAACTATTGCAAATCTATTATACTCTACCTCCCCCCATCATTGTGAAGAACATATGGTAGAGTGTATGATTTCATGTTGCACCCTTAGGAGGGAAGTATTTTTATAACTATCCATATATAATTTAATGGATTTGCATCATAAACCATATTTATTTTATCAAATTAAGAATATTATGTCATATTATGGTTAGTACCATAAATAGTCGATCTATGATTTTATATTCCTCCAACTTGTTGGTGATTTCATTTCCTATTGTCATTATTTATTTTTCATGGACTATATCTTGATATTTAATTGACACTCCTTTATGTCATGAGACTGGATGTCATAAGTAGGTACATATTTTAACTAAGCACTTACCTTCAGTGTACCCTTTGGTTTGTCATTTTCAAACTCTAAATATCAGGTTTCTCTAGTTATAGTTATCTTCTTTCACCACTCTATTAAATATTTTGTGATTAAATTTAAACTGGGTGCATCTTTATCATATTTAATATAGTTACTTGATTGAAAATTTAAGCTATTACTCAACAACCAATAATTGGTTATATGTGTCTTATAGCTATATGTAGATGCAATTTTTTAAATTTCATAAAAGGAATTGTGTGAACCATCCTCAAGGAATTTATGATTGAATTCTTATCTAAATATGGTTCTATATATATATATATATATATATATATATATAACTTCTAATTTTCTACTTTAGTGTATGCTTTAATTTGAAAAGTGTTATATTATATCTTATCATAACCTTACATGGAAGTTATGATTATTTAAGAGGGACTCATCATTTGCATAAAATAATATTTGAATTACCATTTATTGAGATCTATGTGATTGTTATTAATTGTCTTGTTCTTCTTAGTTTTTGATATGACATATAAGTGGGAGTTCTCTCTTAAGATTATTGATTATGTGTTTATCTCTATTGTACTAGTCAGTTGATCTAGATAATTCATTTTTATTAACTAATGCAAGATTGGATGAATGATCTATGACCTAATCGTATCATCTTACGCAAAAGTCTAAAACTGGTAGTCATAAGTAACATGACATTTATGTATTTAAACCTGAATGCATTTATACTCAATGGAGATAGGTGTAAACTTAAAATGATTCACCATTTTCCTTCTCATAACTTGAAGCTATTGATATTTATTCATATAAATGAAAATAATGTCATATTATGGTGTATGCTTTCCTCATTTCTGACTTGATAAATAATATAAACCCTGATGGAGTTTAAGGAAGAGGACAACTATGAAATTGGTAGTATCCGGTGTTGGGATAGAAAGGGAAAATGGTAAGAAGAAGAATCTTCTAAAAAAATAATCAATTTTACTATTATTCCCTTATGGAAATATAAAATAAAAAGATTAATTATATTCCTAATACCTAACACCATGGTTTTGTATATTTGTTTTGGAGTTATTTATAATTTTTGGCATCCTTATTTCATGTTTTATTTTGGTGATGATAATTGGAATTGGTGCCATATCACTGTCTATGTAATTAATCTCATAATAATAAAAACATCTCCTTATTGTGCCATTTTATTAAGTGGTTTAATTCATCTTATAGCATTCCTCCTCATTAGGGAGGCTAAACATATATATTTATAATCCTTTTATATGTACTAAAATTCCTTTTATCTATGAAGCTCCTTCTAAGTTGTAAGCACCTCATTAGGTAGGTTAAGCACATTATTGATATTTTTAGATTTATATAATAAAAAGGATGACTTTAGTTAACCCTATGTGTGAATATAAATAGGTGGAAATTATTTATAAGTGTGAATATATAAATGAAGATAGTTATCATCACATAGTACAAATATATTAAATATTGGTAAAATTTCTAGATCATACATAAGTAATTTACAAAGATTGTGGAGTATATTTATGTTATGATATAAATATAGGACATATATTTTCATTATAAATCTAACACACACCTAAATCAACTTAGAATAATTATAGTAACTACTTCATGTACCCTATATTTAAGTAATAGTTTAAATGGAAATAACATTTCTTTAAAAAAAAAATGTATACAAAAGTGGAAGCGCTAGTCTCAAGAGTCTCAGGATTGAGTGTGAAAATGAAGCACTCAAAAACAACTTGAGAATTATTATT
>JARHVA010006301.1:0-112500 GCA_037957365.1 Torreya grandis
AATATATTTTCCACCTATATTTTCAATTTATTTATTTCATATTATTTTTCCTCTCTTTCATACCTACAACCTCTTAATTATCATTCTTGCATCCTCCATTAGCATGATCATAACAACTTGTTAACTCAACATCTAATATGTATTTAAAAAAATCTTTATACACATGAAGTCAAAAATTTCAAACCACCAAAAATACCCTACCTTATAATACTCCTACTGTAATACCACATGATGAAGAGGGCTTCATAAATCTTGTCCTAATTTCATGAAAACAAGGAACACATACATCACTTACCTCTACCTATGCCAACCTATCTTGTTTTACCTTGTTCTTGACTCTTTGGTTTAAAAACTTGTTTCTCTACATATGAACCCTACATAAATCTAATATTCATGGTTTCATATATTTCATGTCATTTTTTCTTTACCATGCTCATGATGATCTCATTAAACTCTTCATTCCATTCTATGCATTTATTCTTTTTATTTTATTCTACTTTGTAATATGACTTAATTCACAATGTAGGCTTCCTCTAGCCTTAATAGGTTTAATTTAAATTATGTCCTACTCAAAAATTCCAATATTACTTCTTCCTTAATCTAAAAATTCCTCAATAAATCCCTTAAGATATTCACTATTTCCTAATTTGTCACAAAATCCTATGAGTAGCCTTTTTCTGGGGTTTCTTTATCTTGTATGGAGTTATACCATGGTAATTTTTGAAACTAACACCTTTAAAAAATATCATTTATGAATATATTATTATCTATGAATTTTTAGACCTTGACTCAATATGTTTACCTCCTTTATACTCCCTTTTTAGTCTTTAGTTAGGCATATTAGTCCACTACCAACTCTTTCCACACATAATCAACTATAACAGTATGGATTCATACCTTATCAATATAAAAAATAAAAAATAATCTAGCCCAACACAAATACTAAATATTAACAAAAATTCATTTAAATTCAATGGTTATAATTCTTAGAACACCATTTTATGTTTCTAAACCCCAACACAAGGTTGCTTACAGGTACAATGACCTAAAAAGGGTTTGTTTTGAGTTTTTAAAACTTATACCAGACTATCCATCTCTTGTGAATATTGTTTAATGTTTATATTAATACAATTCTACTTTTATAACATTTGGACACACCTAATTATGTAATGGATCATTTTTTTCCATCACACTATGTTTAGCTGAGTGAGTTACAATAGAACTGTTGACAATTGTGAGGACATAGAGTATTATTATATATCTTTAGAAAAGTTTAAAAAATTAAAAAGGCTTATTAAATCCTATACCAACATCTCATACTTATATTCAAACATTTTTGGTCAATTTGACAACTGTGTTTCTTTAGGCATAGTTGGATTGTGTATAGTCTACATATTTCCTACAAGTTAGTGTGACATCTCTCAAGAACACAACAATTCGTTAATGATTCTTAATAAACATTAAATCATATGATAAACACTCTTCTCACAAAATCACTATAGCTTATTACACCAAATATTTCACTTTCTTAAACATTCTCTCAATCTTCAAATATAGAATTGAAAAACACATATTTGTATTGTGTATTGATAAGGACTATAACCTTGATCATTCAAAAGATAATGAAAATCAATGAAAAAATTCTTTTGTCATCATTAAAGATCATATTTTAATCTTACCAAAATATCAAAATATTTATTGAAACAAATACTCTACTCATCATTTATTTACTCATTCAACATTGTTGTATATATATAATATAGTGACTATCAATAGTTTTCCATTCAAATAAAAGCTCTTGTTTATTCAAAATTTTGTGGTTAAGTTTAGTTGTACCTTAAAATCCACACCTTCATTTTCATCTTCTCTTGATTAAATCTAGATATAACATTTAATGCAAGTTATTTTATTTCAAAAACTAACCCTAACTACCTCAACTTCCTCTCGTTATGTTGAGGAAAGGCAAAGCTAACTAATCTACTCATCACATGACTCATTATGTGAGTCATGTGGGTGTTTTATAACATTTTATTTTTAACCTAACCATAAAGTTTAGATATCTTGAAACTATATTGAGATCTCATAAACCACAAGAGCATTTAAAAATGCAAACCAAGGTTTTGATAGGAAAATGTTATTGCCTACCTAATTCAAATTTTACATGGACCTAACACACACAATTCACTCCTATAGACCTAAAATGACCCAAGATGACTCAAAAAAGGCTGAAAATGAGAAATGGACTAATATTTACAATGTGATAGGTGATGATCCTACATTAGGAACCATCTCTAGTGATTTTATTGTCATAATATATCCCTTGGTTAGGTTTAGTGAATCCATCTTGGTCATGATCCCAAATATCTATTGTATTAACAATCATAAGTGTAAGTAGGATTTATCTTCTTAGATCTAGGACTGATTAATAAGTCAAATACATTTTCATTTATATACATTTGTTTAACCTAAAACGAATTAAACCCTTATAGGTTTTATTTCACACTTTCACTTTGTTTCCATATAGTATATTTTTATTTTCACAGTACTATATCAAACCGTTCATTATAGTTTAAACAATGTATGCACATTTTTAACACATAGTCACCCTAAAATGAATTTGTTCTTTTTTGTGTAGATCTTTTCAAAATATAGCTTACTAGATAAATTAATTTAACATAGTATTATTCTTCAATCACATGATTACATATATAGTCAAACTAGTCATCTTTATTTATAGTTACCCTTTTTTAGTATACAAGTTTACTTATATAGTCAATCTAGTAGACTATGTTCACAACTTCATTTTCATCACACAAATTCTTAAAACTCCATCAAGCTGGTTGACTATGTTATCAAATTTTTTAAATAAAAACTTGAGCATCACATCCTAAAAATTTCAAATATAAACATCTTCAAGCCCACCAATGTTTATTATTACCTTATCTTTCATTTCAATTATTATTTTTAGTACTACTTTTCACAATTTTGTAGTCTATAAAAGTACAACCCTACAACCAATTATGTCAACTATCTTGACACAATTATATAGACTATTTTATATCTAGAAGACATAGTTGACTTATTTGATTGTTTTCTTCTGCATCTTAATTTCATAGAATATTAGAGACCCATTCAAATCTATTTTGCATTATTTTCATATAGTAACACTTGAACCAATTTTTTAATCTTCACAATCAAGGAATTAACCTCTTTTTTCTAATAATTAGTTTAATTTTAATTTTAGTATCTTGCATTATTAGTGTAAAAACATTATATTAATTGGGTGGTTTTTCAATTTACCCATTTAATCAAACTATTTTACTCTTTTTCACACACCTATAAATCACTTTATACATAAAAATCATTAAACATTTATCTTCCCAAGATCTTTCCATTTGGATTTCATCATCAAAAGATAATTTGACATGGTTTTGTAGACAATTTTAAACATGTGGTTGATGTTATATATTTAAAAATTACCTGACATACTTACCACTATGTGATTATGAAATGTGGGGATAGGACCCAATACCAATCTAGTACCATCACCAATATAGATCCCTTTTAGCCAAATCTTCCTAAAACCATCCTTAGATTACTTTTAAGTGCTTTATTATAACCCACTTCCACTAAAATTAAGTTTAAACCTTAATATTACTTAATAACAATTATAAATTACTAATTAATTAGAGTTTACTTTTAAGTTACTACATGTTCTTTGATCATCATATAAGGTTTGTCTTGTATGTTCCAATTAGATCAATCACCTTGATCCAATTTCTTGTGTTCTTAATTTCATTTTCTTATATATTATCTTGAAAAATATTTCTCTATTTTCATATCATTGTAATCTCTTCAATATAGACTATCAATTTTGCTTGTCTTTAATACACAATCACTTTGTATGATTGTGTATCCCTCTAGCCTATTTGAATTTCATTATTTGTAGCACATATTTGATTAGCTCATTTGTGTCCTTTTATTTCTTATTCTATAATCTTTTTTCATATACTCTATCAACCCAGTCAAACTTTATACCTATTCGTAAACAATATTCTCTGTCTAGACAACTCTATTTATGTTTCTCCTTATTTTTCATAATTTTATTCTTTCTTCAAGCATCATGAAATACCTTATTATAATGTTTTTGGACAAATTTAATCCATTTAGACACTATGTGGGATGCTATTTTATTCATACCTTCACTACCCAAGAGGATCCTCACTCTTGGAGCACTTATTCTCTTCCCACATCTTTTGATTGGAACATGAATTGAATCACTCAAACATATGAGATTGGTGGCTTAGATCATTAAGATAATTACCAAGACAAATCTCATCTTAAATCATCTCACCATAATGAGGGGAAAATTGATTCAATCCTTTTGAATAACCCCATAAGGAATATACCACCTAGAAACCTTCCCCCAAATACTAATTCCTAGAATCCTATGACAAACACTAAACTACCAATTGATACAAATCATATTATTTCACAAATAATACAAAAAATTAACATAAATAAAAAATATAACACCTCCCAAATGATACAAATACAACATTATTTGATCGACATGGCTAATCAACCTCACATTCTCTTCCCTCAAAATAATTAAAATTTTATGCCTCTGCCTCTTAGATATGCCATGAGAAATGTCATTACCTAGCCTGTCACACATAACAAGATGATCCAACACATATAAAATGAGCCTTTAACCCTTTTCATTATATCCATCAACATTGGTGATACATATCCAACCATTAAATATGATGGGACTAAAGACCCTAGATATTTTCTTAAGGCATTTGGTAATCGCATTTGGTGATGGGACTAAAGATCTAAACTGATACTTTTGATCAAACTAAAATTTTATTTAAAACCTTTATGGGTGATGTATTATAATGGTATAACCAAACTCTGCAACATTCTATATGGAAACTAGAGAGAGGATTCAGTCAATCATTTAGTTAAAGAATTCCAACACAATGATTTTATCAAAAATTACATTAATCGTTTCCTCAATGATAGGCAATCCCCTACTGAATTGTCTCATGAATTTATTAAGAAATGTAAATATTTGGATCATAAGGTTGATAAAAATATGACTGACGAAAATTTGTTTATAGTCTTTATAATTGCATTAACACCTTCACTCTAATACAAGGTTCAAAATTTCACTTGACAAACATTAACTAATGCCCTTGAACAAGCTAAAAATCAATAATTATCAATTAAATAGTTTAAACCTAATATAAAATCATTAAGGTATAATTTTAACATTCAACTAATGTAATAATCAATAATCCTCATTCACCCAAACTAGGAGTAGGTAAAGTAAAAAATTCCAAAAAAATTTATACACCATTAATTATACAATAAATGAAATAATTTTTAGCACCCTCTAAACCATTTATGAACTATAATAATTCATCTAAATGGTATTATCATAATCAATTTTGTTGGTTCTACATTAATATAAGTCATTCCCATGAAATATGTTTAGGGCTTTAAAAAATTGTCATTTATTTTATTCTTGGTAATTTATTCAATCATGATGTGATGATTAAAATCCATCATCAAGATTATATTAATACTTTTCAAAAGAAACTAGCTTCCAAAGCATCTTCTTCAAACAATAAAAAATATTTCTCTACATCTAAGCCTAAGAAAGAAAACAAAGATATTTGTGTAATTGGTGATGATTATGATCAATGCTATACCAATTCCCAAAACGTAAATTTAGCTAAGGCCATTTATTGATGTAAACTAGCCCACAAAGATTCTATAACTAAGAAAAATAAACCATCTTTATAAGAACAAACTCTCAAATATAATACGACTACTCATTTATCTTCATAAAATAATGAGGAACAACCTCCTCCCTCTGAACCTCAAACAACTTATTTCCTCTTAAACATATAATACCTTTGAAGCCTCATGATAGTTCTTATTTTTCTAAAACCCATTATAAGTTCTTAGATTAGCTCAACTATATGCCTTGAAAAATTACTCTCATGGAGTTAGTTTACACTTCTCCTTTTCATCATAAATTCCTAATAAAACAAATCTAATAAATCAAAGAACCATATCCCTTAGAAGAGGAACTATCTTATTAGGATCCTTAACCAATGAAAGTTCATACCATTAAATCCATTTATCCTTCTTCAAAACATTCCATAGAGTTCCTTTAATAAGACATGACAAATGATGAAATCCTCTTTTGAGCTAATGATCCACCCCTATTTATCAAAATAAACATTAATGCCATCCTCATTTGCAAAGTATTAATAAATAAATGGTCAAGCATTAATGTGACTTATCTTTTGCTTATTCAAAAACTCAGATATAACAAGGATCATCTCAATCAAAGTCATTTGACATGTTATGGATTTGACAAGACTAACCAAAATCCATGTGGTTATATTTAGATTCCTCTTACTATTATACCAAAAAATATACATACTAATATTATGCTCCTTGATTTACCTTTTATTCTAACATACTCATAGGACACCCATGGACTCATCATATGAGGGTTACTGCCTCTCTTAGAAGCCAATATATCAGGCTAATTAACAATGGAAAATAATATAAACATGAGATCGATCCTAACTAATGAAGTATTCATTTTACTAATCCTAAATCTCAAAATTTGATTTGCATGATTCCAAAGACTAATAGTGCTCCTTTGCCTGACTTTATTAATATGCATCCATATATAGATGTCACTCTTTCCAATTATGATGATGATGATCCCAATGATTTGTATTATACATGCAATACTACCAAGTAACCTCCATACATCTCAAAGTGTATTCCAACATCTTTGTTTCTTGGTGATCATACCATCCCTCTTATCAATGGGATCACCAATTTCTGTCCTCCATGTAATGCACATGAGGTATATTATATAAAATATGATTTAACATGTAATGAATAAAGAGTGGATACATTATTTTAATATCATTTAATTATGTCACCATGTAAATTTAGTGATTTAGGTGTCTCACCTTCCAACATTCCTTTTGAGTCAAAGAATGTACCAATTATACAAATTATGATGATAACTACATTATGGCCTAAACTCAATCAAGAGATTTTGATGTCCAAAATTATCAAAAAACTTTAGCCCAAATATATACTTTTTATCATGATGTTCATACCATTTCAATGGATTTTGATTTAGAACCTAATGGTTAAGTACCTCTATAAGATTTTCCACTTCTCGATACTCCTTGGGTGGTTGAAAAAATCTTACTCATCACATATTCATAACTTAAATAACATTTTATACCTCCTATTATAACATTCATTCTACTTGATCCTCTTCTCGTGAATAATTATAATGATAAACCAATTGAATTCGATCAACCTTCCTCTACAGTTCCACCTATTACCAAGATCACTCTTGATGTCAACTCCATAAATGTATTTTATATATAATATAAATATGATCACCATGATAAAAAATCATCCATCTCAAATTATATGTGTAATATTATGTGCCTCTACCTAGGTTACCTATCAATGAAACTCTATCCTTAAATTGTTCCATGCCTGAGAACCTCAACTTCCTTAGTAACAATAGAAACTTAAGAATTTAAATCATAACGTCCCTCATTTAAAAAAAATTATTTCTATCATTGATTTTAAAACCAATCCAATTTCCTCTCTTCTTAATGCCCAATATCACTTTTAAGACAAAAATGTTATGCATATCAAGTAAACTACAAGAATCCAATATGACACACCCTCATGTCCTCAACCTATAATAGTTTATATAGAACTAATAATAACTAAACATAATAAATTTAGTATATTTTTTGATAAATATCATGAAAATTTAACTTGTTAATATGAGGACATCCCTGACATCAATCTTAGTATCATGGTGTACAACATTATCACATATCCTGACACCAAACCCATTCAATATAAAACATTAGAAATTTCCCCTACATTTTCCACCTTCTGCCATAAATAACTTATTAAAATATTACAATAAAAGTTTATAAAACCTATGGATTATTCCAAATGGGTCTCTAAGATTATCCCTATTTAGAAAAAAGTCACCATCATCATTTGCATTTGCATTAATTTTCATAATCTCAATCTCACTTATCCCAAGTATAACTTTCCATTACCTTCAATAGATTCCATCATAGATTAAACTATTTGATAATTTTTTTTCCCTCATGGATAGTTTTTGAGGTTATAATAAAATCCATATCACCCTTGAAGACCAACATAAGACAACTTTCACCATAAAATGGGTAACTATTGCTATGTTAAATTTCCATTTGGCCTTAAAAATGCTAGAAGTACCCACCAATGGGATACAACCCATATTTTACATTAACTTATCCATGATATTTTGTAAATATATTTGGATTATATCATTTCTAAATATAAAATCCAAAAAACTCATCTTTCTAATCTTAACATCATAGTTGATCGATTCATCAAATATAAAGTTAGATTTAACCCTTATAATTATGGTTTTATTTTTACATATAGTAAATTTATAGTGTTATTAGTCTCTTTTTGTATTATTAATTTTAATAATACCAAGATAAATGATATTGTCAACATGAATATTCCTCATTTTATTATATACATTTGAACTTAGCTTGGTAAGCTTAGGTTAATCCAATGATTTGTCCCTAAAATGGCTTATCACATCTATTAAGTTAATTCCATTCTTAATAAAGTTAATGATTTAAAATGGATTAATCCTTCTCAAGATGATTTTTTAACATGAAATAATCATTTATACATCCACCTACCCTTCATCCACCTTCTAATGACTGCCCTTTAATTTTGTACACTTCTTATACACCTGTATCAATTGGGGAAATGCTTACCCAACAAGATGATAGTAGAAGATAGTATGTTATTTACCATATTAGTTGAGGCCTCATTAATTATTAAAAATATTATACTAGTGTATAATGAGATTACATCACTATATATTTTTTAGCTAAAAAACTTTATCACTACATGCTCTATTAAACAACTTATGTCATAGTTCATTCTGGCCCATTTTGTCACATATCCTCCAAATAATTTTTACCTAGAAACTAAATTCTCAAGTGAATGGTTATTTTAATTAAATTTTAACTACATATCATCATGTGAAAATATATCAAAGGACAAGTCATTTCTAAGCAACTTGTAGTACCACCCATACCCGCTACCAATCATCTTCATGATAGCCTCCCTAATGATAACATTATCTATATTGAAGGTCTCAATTAAGCTATCTATCTTAAATATTAATTTCACAAATTCACTAATAATTTAAAATTAAGTAATAAAAAATATTAATTTATCATTATTAATACAAATAAGCATATATTAGTTAATAAATAACATCCCAAAATTAATAGTAATTTACACAAAGACATGTAGACCCTTTATTTTGATGGTGCCAAATGTCTCCAAGAAGATAGGGCAGGTTGTATCCTCAGTACTGCTCATGATAACTTATCCATTTGACATTCAAGCTTGACTTTGATGTCACTAATAGCATTATGTAATATGAAGCATTAATCTTTGGCATGATAGAGACACTTGACTTAAATATTGTATATCTACATGCTTTGGATAACTCCCATCTCATTTATTATCATGTTAACGGTGATTATTAGAGTAAAAGTGAAAAATTATTTATTATCATAAAATGTCCACTAACCTCACCAAATAATTTATTTCTTTTACCATTTATCCCACTATAAGAGATCAAAACTCTATGGCTGATTCTATTTCTTTTTTAGCGTCCTTATTTCATCTCCACCAAGTTCTCACTAATTCTAAATTTATTATTCAAATATAAAGGTCCCCATATTCCATCCAAATATAATATTAACTTATATATAATATTGAGGATATCAAAATCCTATAGATCCAATGGTATGAAGACATTATACAATACTTGGAGCATCAAACTTATCATCAAGATATGGATTCTCACAAAAAGACTTTAATTCACAAACAAGCTTTCAAACATGTCTTTCAATATCACACCATTTATTATCATAATGTTGAATCTATCCTACTCTACCACATAATGAAATAAGATTTATCTTCTTTCCTTATATAAACACATGGTAGAATTTGTGGTGGTTATAGTAGCATACATGTTATAGTATGTAAATTCCTTTATATGGGGCACTTTTGGCCTACTCGTGAAAATGTTTATATGAAATTAACTAAAAAGTGTAGTATTCGCCAAAATCATGATGATCTAATTCATTCACCACTACCTGAGCTCAAAAATATGGAATCTCTTTTACCATTTTCCATGTGGGGATTATATCTCATAGGTAAACTACCTATATCCCAAGATAGGCATGCTTTTATCATCGTTGCTACTGAATACTTTACCAAATGGGTAGGATCCATGCTTCTTGTCAACATAAAAATAACTAGGGTTTTGAAATTCATACCCAATCTAATAATTTTTAGTTTGGATTTACCCATAATATCATCTCTGATAAGGTAACAATTTTACAATTAAGGATTTGAAGTAATTATGTGTTGAACTCAAAATATCACACAAACTTCCCACACCCTATCATCCACAATGTAATGAAAAAGATGAGACTACTAAAAAAATACTTTAAAAAATCCTCAAAAAGATCATCCATGAAACCCACATGGGTTGGAATATTTATTTATATCCCACACTTTGTGCCTATCACAGTAGTATAGACACTGCCACTGGGGCAACACCATTCTTGCAAGTCTATGGTTCTAAGTCTATCTTCCCATTAGAAGTTGGTATTCCTTATCTACTTATATATCTCCATAGTATTATACCTAATGAAGAATTAAATGTATATCATCTTCATGCTATTTATATTCTTGGTGAACACTATCAAATCACTCTATAACACAATCTCTAATACATGACTCATATCGCCAAAAAACACAACAAAATGGTTAGAGTCCACAATTTCAATTTTGGTGATCTAGTCCTTAAATTAAAATATACCCATGAAAAATAAGGAAAATATGCCCCAAAGTGGTGGAGGCCTTATTTAGTGAAAGATATTTGTGGTCCTATCAAATATCACCTCAAAAATAATGAAAGTCATGTTTTCAAACAATCTACCAATGTATATTTTTTTAAAGATTTTTTTTTTTTTTACATCTTTCCCTTATTATCATGATTTTTATACACTATCCTACTAATACTTGTTTCATTATGTATACATGGGTCTCACCCTCTATATTAGTCTTTTATTTCACAAACCTTAGTTCCTTATTTTGGTCTTTTGGTTTCTTTATATCATGAGTTGCATTGTAAAACCATGGAGAGGACCTGGTATTACTCATGAATTCATTTTATTTTATTTTTTATCTTCCAATGCTTATTTCTCCCTCTTAAGTTTCTCTTTTTTGAATTATAGTTTAATAACATGGCCTCTTGGGTTTCTATTTTATGAGCTGTGGTGTAATACCATGGATAGGAGTAGGCTCTCCTCATAAAATCACCATTTTATTTAGAAATTGTTTTTTATTCTACTATGTGTTCCTTTTATAGAATATTCATCAATGGTTACAAGTTTATGATCCCATATTCTTAGCTTTATCCTTTGATTTTGTTATAGATAAAACTTTCACAACCTATTGTGTTAACATATTTCACTATAATTCCATACGTTATTATGATGAGGAATCATACTTGGCATTTTATCCCTTTTCACCTTTTTTACATTTTTATAATTTAGAGTAATTCAAATTATTTCATGTTCATTCCCCTTGATTTCCTTTCCTTTCATTCCACTTAGGATTAAAAAAGATTGAATTCAAGATAACATTTTCATTTCACATGAATTAAAAAGACTCTTAGACACCATGTTATCTAAGTTATATTTCTTAGCAACCAAGTTCCAAGTTTTCATATGATATTAATAGTTAACACCCATGTTTGGTTCTCTAAATTTTTACAGATAAGGAATAGAAAAATCCATCAAAAGTTAAAAGCTAAATCATTTGAAATTAATGACAATGATCAAAAGGAAACAAACAAACTCAAAACTCAAAATAAAACCAAAAGACATGATTCATAGAATATCTCATATCTCCTATTGAAGATTAAACTCCATAGTTGTCCTAATGATAGGTTTTGGGTCCAATGGAGTGTTTTAGGCTAGTATATTGGGCTAGGAGAATTCAAAATAATCTCTGGTTATACCTACTTTTTCATTCAAGTACCCAATCTTCATAGTAGACTGATCGATCTATAAGGGATCCTAAAGAATGAGGAACATGTTGTAGTAAGGTAGGTACATTTTAATTTTCATGCATATAGCCTTTAAGGGATGATATCATACTTCATTTGGTGACCTATGATTTGTGTAGTTAGTAAAAGTTATTCAGATTCCTTCATTTATAAATTCATGTTTTTATGACAAACCTAAATTAAGTGCCTTAACTTCAATAAAGAGTATCTCTACCTTGTATCTCTACCGTGTTGTCTCTTTCATTTTACCCTCTACCCATTTCATTTACCCCTTCACAGGAAAGTTTGATTCTAAATCTATTATCCCACTTCAATATTCTCTGTTCTTCACATCTAAAAACATGCTAGCACTACTTTGTTTTAGTTTTATCTATATTTATAAAAAATAAAATGTTTGAGTGATTATGGATTATATTATTTACACCATTGCTTTAAATTTATAGAATTTCTTTGATTTATTTTTAAAAAATCCATTATTATACCTTCTTTTTTCAGACACCTACATCTATTTCTATTTATTTTTTATAATTCAGTTTTTTAGACACCTATGTTCATTTCTAATTTCATGCACTTTTTCCATTATTGAGTGAGATTAGATTGTTACTTATAACTCACCAATGTTATTTTTCATTTTATGTACTTTTTACACTTATGACTAAGGATTTTTTCTACTGACTCATCATTGTTATTTTACCATTTACTTTCCATCTTTGTTTATGTAAGGATTGTTATTGCTTTCACATTGATGTTTGATTACCATTTTTCTATGTATTATTAGTTTGATTTGCTTTGTTTTCCTTTCTTACTTAAGGTTTACTTGTTTGAGTTTTTAAGTCATTTAGTGTCCTTAGATTTTTGGTTACATGATTTACTCTAAAGTTTTGACTTAGTCGTTTGGTCCTAACTTAGCATTTATCACCCCAAATTACCAAATTTCCAAGTATATCATGCCTACACCACGTCAATTTTATTAGCTTTCCTACGTTCATTTTTTTTTCTTTAGTTTTGCATCCTTGGGTTTTTCCAAATTAGCCTATGCACCCTCCATGATCAAAGTTACAAACACAATATATAAACATTAAGTGATAAAGGTAAGTAAAGTTACACATATACTATTTTTAATTATTTTCCTTTCAGTCATTTACTTTTACTTATTTTATGCTTTAAAATTATTTATTTTATTTAGCTTCAACATTATGCATTATTATGTTATTTTCTTAAATCACCATCCCTGGTTACACCTAAGTGACACATAATTAGCTTTGAGTGGGGCATATGTACACACATAAATTTTTAAAACTTTATCAATTATTGATGTTTTATCTCTTGTACGAACACATCAAGTCTCAATATCTCTATGTGCAAGCCTTAAAGGGTGAACTAGGAAAGGAATGGTTAGACCATTAGTGCGTTACAAGATTATTGTCCCTATAGTACCACTTGATACCAACACAACCATCTCCCATACACTTCCCTAATCCTTGACTCCTCTTTTGCACACTCCTCCAAGAATTTTTTTTGTCTTACTTATCCTCCACTAAATCTTAAAACCCCTTTTTATAATTTACATTAAACTATCATCCTAGGCTGACCCTGTATTCAAATTATTAAAATCAATTTATGGGTCTAGGTCTCCTTTAGTTGACCTAGACTGAGACCTAACTTGATTTTATCAATTAATGATATATAGCCATTTAGGATGACCCTATTGGATAAAATTTTAGAAAGGTTTATGACTAGATTCATATATATATACACATTCATTTCTCTATTTCTTAGAGAGAGACAAGATTTAATTAGTCATTTGCACTTACACTCTGGTCTTCCACCATTCTACTTGAGGAGTTATTAATTAGGGTTTATAATTGGAGAATAATATTATCTTGTGGAAAATTATTAGATGCCTAGGCCTTTCTTAGAGATCCTTACAAACCATAACAACATCTTCTGAACCACCTTTGGCCAAGGAAGAGATTGGGTCTTGATGGGTTTATCTGAAAGGTAAGTATCTCTAACTTGGCCAAGGAATAAATTGAGTTTTGATGGGTTTATCTTCAAGGTAAGTATATCTAACTTTAATCATATATTTTAGTAGATAAAAGTAACATAAGTAGTGTATTTTGAATACAGTTAACTCTGCATGCATTAGGAATTTATCTATACATAGATTAATTAGGATTCTCCTATGCACATTTAATTTTATGTTTATTACCCCCACTTTTTGGCACAAGATTTAGTGAGAACTATGTTAGATTTTCATTTACTTGTCATTATACTTAGTGAATATGAAAACATAAGACATATCTAGGGTTATTACATGGTGTTTCTTTACTAGAGGCTTTGGAACCCTATTTAGTGATGTTATTATGGTAAGATATCCTTTAGTTAGGTCTAACAGATCCATCCTGGTCATGAAACTAAATATATTATGTATTAACAATACGAAGTGTAAGTAAGATTTATCCTATCTAAGCTAGGATTGATTAATAGGTCAATTATATTTTCCTTTATACATAGAACGTCTCAAATAATTGGATCAAATGTTTGTTATCATTTTGATTTTATTCTAGAATGTCATGAAGTTATTGAACTAGAAGAGGCCTAGACTTCATTTCAGTGATGTTAAACTTCCCCATATAATGTCACCTAAAATAGGTTTTCAATATGGTACTTATCTTTTTCTTGACTTTTACCCTATTAAGCATGGTAATTTATGTCTTAAGTTGTCATTGATGTAAAAGAGAGCATATGTTTCTAGTGCATGAAAGAAAAATAATTGTGTTTGATAGCTTGGAGAGATATGGTACATTTCCAAGTCTATAAAGACAAAGATGATGTTGTGAGGAATCCATATATGTCTTGGTGAAGTTCTATTTTATCACTTGATCATTTGGAAAGAGAAACTAGACCATATCACTATACATCATGCATATATTAATGAATTATCAAGATTATACATTTATGTTAGGTACTTATAAATTCAAACAATGTCAAAGGATTTCATGGAGATGTTGGATATAGTCCCAAAAAGGTACCTTGAAGATTTGGACTCTTGAAGTATTTTATAACTCAAGTTATAAACCTTCGAAGTTGATCTTGTAGACTCTGATGGGATATAGATCATCAAGTGTAACTACATTAAAGTCTGAGGTCATTATTTATTAGAGCTAATGATGAGAGCTCATCATCCATATTGTGATCAAACGGTGCATGTGAAGTAAAATTTTCAATGGTTCTTGAGATTAAAAATGCTTGTGACATGTGTCTCAATTTCATTGAGTTAACATAAGATCAATGGTTTGTGGGATTTTGTAAAAATAGAGATTAATGGTGTAGGTCAAGTCAAAGAGTCAAATGTGCATAAGACACACATATCTACCAAGTGGCACAATTATGGGAGCTCTGATATAAGATCAAAGGTGAGAATTTCAAGGTAAATTCTAGGATATTCTCAAGGAGATCAATGGTGTGTATTTGTCCAAAGTTTCTATGAGGCATGAGATGAGGTTAAATTGATCAATGTTTAGTGTTTGAATAGTGATCGTTGGAGTATGAATTTTCAAAATAATGAGGGAAAACCAATGATTAATTTTGATCTATATCTTTTGATCCAAGACAAATTTCTTGATGTAGTAAAAAGAAACATTATAGTGGAATTCAAGTGACATCTATAGAATCTAGTTATAAAGTGTGAATGTTTGTACAATCAAAGTTATTGATCTTTAAAGTTGACTATTTATCCATTCATGGTTTTAATTTGTATAGAATTATGTTTGAGAAAATTATGTTTTAATAAGAGAGTGTTTTGGTGGATGTATTTACATATGTATTAAGTCCATATGGAGTGGACCCGTGTATTTTAAATTGATATTATGTTATTAATTTGATTGATGAAGTGATAAATGGGTGAATGGATATCTATGAGACCTATAAGGGCTAGTAAGGCATAATTGAAAGGTATAACTACTCAAACATGACCCAAGGATGCTATGGACAACCTATGAGGATGGTAATAAGATTTTTCCTAGCATGATAGATGTCTTAAGGGTTAAAACAAGTATTATGGCTGAACAAAAAGTTTATATTCATGAATACTATATAAATGGTGTAGACCAAGTTAATGGTTTATAATATTAATGTGAATGAATAAATATTATAAGATAGGGATGAATGAAATATATCAAAGGGAGTTTGGTCAATGGATGGATTAAATTATAAATTAAATTGATGATGAGGGAAGAATACCAAAGAGATCCAAAAGAGGTGTTTTGGATAAATTATTTATAAGATCAAGTTTGATTATGTGTGATGCATTGAAAGAGATGTGTTAAACATTATTTCTCCAATTAGATTTATCTATAATCATATTTCTATAGTTATTGATTTTATAAGGTGCTATGTGGTTGTTCAACATCTAGAACAAGTGGGTTCTTGTTCATATTTAAGGGTGGGTTCTCCTTGTGAAGTGGGTGATTCACTAAAAATTATCATATTTTTTTATCATATTATAAGGCAAGTAGTCCATGTGTTTCCAAACTTTAGAGTGTGTTTTATTCCCCAAAAGGGTTTCCCATGTAGATATTGTGTTATGTGTGTGATCTTGCATCACATTTATTATTCATTATTATGAACATATTATATGCTTTATGAACGTATGTGATCATTTATTAAGTGCTTGAAAGTATTATAATTTAAGTTTAAAATATCTTGCATCACTAATTTAACCCCCCTCTCAATGATTGTACCTCCAATAATTGGTATTAGAGCATGACCTTAATTTCAAGTTTAACCTCTTAAAAGTGATCCAAGGTACATTATGGCATGTTAACAGATGTAGGGTTTCTCTAAAAATCAAGAAATGTTATTCAATGGGTCAAATTATGATTTTTAGTGTATAAAGATGAGTATATAAATCATGTCTCTAGGGTTTGATATTTGGTAATTTATCATGGATGGTTACTCTACACCAACAACTACAATGAGTGTTGCTAATAAGAAGTTGAGTGATAATAATTATAAATATATGAATTCTATCATTTTTGGTCTATCTGAGGCTGAGTTCACCAAAGTTATCCATTACAAGTTTAGCAAGGAAATTTGGATCAAATTACAAACTATCTATGAAGGAGACTCTAAGGTAAAATTGGGTAAGTTGAAAACATACCAAAGGCAATTTGAAGCGCTCAAAATTAAGGAAGAAGATACTATGGAATCCTATCCTCTAAGGTTTGACGAGGTAGTAAACATGATCAGAGGTCTTGGAGAGGTGATTGACAAATATGTTATAGTATATAAGGTATTGAGGAATCTTACACTCAAGTTTGATTTAAAGATTTTTTCTATAGAATAAAGCCATAATCTCACCCATTTAAAGATGGATGAACTACATGCCATCTTTATTGGCTATGAGATGATATTTGATGAGGACAGAAATCCTAAGAAGGAACGAACCTTCAAGGTGATCAAGGAGATAAAAGCTAAGAAGAATAAGTAAAGTCTTGAAAATTATGATCTTAATGAAGATCAACTTGAAGCCATGATTACAAAAAAATTGAATGTAGGATCAGGTAAGTATGAAGGAAAACATCCCTTTAAAATTTTTCATGTGGTAAATTTGGTCATTTTACAACTAAATATCCTGGTAGAGACAAATCTAAACACAAAAAAACTTATAAGGAATCTCATAAGGATGAACAAAAGAAATTTGAGGGTCCAAATAAGTACAAAAAGTTCTTCATTAATAAAAATGGAAATAAGGAATCATATAAAGGAAATAAGAGCCTTTACCATGAAGAAGATAGTAATTCATCTACAAAAGAAGAAGTAAACACATCTAACAATGATGATTCTTTTGATAATGAGTGGATGGATACATTGTTCATGGATTTTAGTGATGATGAAGGTGAATTTTCTTTAAGCATAGATTTCTTTGGTGGAGATAACTCAGAGGAGGAATATGAGAAAGTCACTTTTGAGATAAATGTTTAGATATTGTGGAATAAATTAAGGTAATAAAAATAAATAATGGAAAATAATATTCCTTGATCAAATCCTATTAGGATCAAATTAGAATTTTTGAAGAGAGGCAGAGTAATGAAGTCAAGGAACATGATGAGATCACATAATATCTTGAAACTCAAGTTTATACTCTTAATGAAGAAGTAAAGATTAAGGATATAGAATGTATCATGCATCAATCATAGATGGACTCTTTGTAGATGAAACTAAATCAATCTATGAGAAAGATTGAAACATTTAAGAATTTAGAAGTAATAAACTCTAAAATAGATGATCTCATGATAAAAAGGATACAACTAATGATCTAGATAGTAAGGATGAATTAATAAAATCTCTTAAAGATCTGAAGATTGAGAAGAAAAAGACAACAAATATTACAAGTCAATGACTATGAAGATAAATTTAGTGTGTTTGAAGCAACAATGAAATGATGACACTAGAGAACATAAAGATACTATCAAGCATCTCAACAGTAAATTAGAAACTATGTCTATAATCTTAGAAACCAAATAAGATGAGAGCATAAGGTATGTGATTGAAATTGAGTCATTAAAAGCTATGTTAATGAAGGCATGTTGTAACGTTAAGTCATTTGTGATGTTTGATAAGAGATCAAATTATTTTGATAATATTCTGAGTAGTCAAAAGCATGCAATTGATAGAATTTGTCTTGGATACAAAGAAGAACAAAAACATGTAACTCTAAAAAATATAAATGATAATGTGAACAAAGAAAATTAGAATTTAAAGATAAATCATCAGTCAAGGAATGAAGGTATTGGTAGAAGAAAGACAAAATAGACTAGACAACTAAATGCTATGAGGTATACAAATTTCAGTGGTCATTACTAGTCTTGCAATCAGTTTCATCATATGCCAAAAGATTGTAAAAGATACTAAAGGAATGTATTTTCATGTAATTATGATCAAGACAAAGGAAATTATGAATAACATCATCACTCAAGATAGTTAATAGGTTCATAAGGAAGGAATGACATTTTTTGCTATAAGTGTCAAGGAATTGGTCATATTACAAAGTTTTATAATATATTTATTAAGATACCAGATAATTAGGTACATGAATGAATTCATGAAACTTAAAGGAATGATTATATATCTATATCACAAGGTATGTACAATCTAATTAACCTCATTTTTTCAAATTTCATGAGAGAGGTCCTATAGTAGGGTTTTGCAATAATGATCAGTATTCTACTTTAAACATTATTAATCCTAACATGAAGAGAGGGAGTCGTAGTGAATGGAGGCATAAGTAGGTAAATGAATAACATTCTCAAAGTGGATTATTTTCCATTATAGATTAGTTAAAAATTTCAAGTATCAAGGAACAAGCATTATTTTCCCAAATGGACAAGGAAATCAAGAAAGATCTTGAGATAAAAAAAAGGTTGAGAACTCATTCAAAGTCAATCTAAAGATGAGAAATGATTGCAAGTAAAGTAAGATAATGGAGATATTGGAGTCTCTTGAGTTTTGGGATGTTTATTCCCTATATTAAAAGTGGGTGTCTCTAACAATACTTCCTAGGAGACATCTTTCATGTGTGGAAGCAAGTGTGTGTGATCTAGGTAAATGATCAAAATTCCATTCAGTACAAAGATATGATCTTTCCAATTTGATAACATGAAATATGTTCTTGGCTAAGGGGGAGATAACTTAGACAACCTAAGATGATTGAATAATATTTGCATGATGTAATGGGAAACATATGTGAAGATGCTTCAGTCTTGATAGAAGTGTGAATATGTCTACTACAATTTTGAATTCAAGAAGATTGATATGATGACTTGATCATACCAAATCATGTATTTTGAAAAAGTATTGAATCTTCATGTAAGATAAAATATATATTTTGAGTCTTGTAGGTAGACAAGTCTAAGGATAAAAAAATCCCAAGTTTAGATTGGTATATGTCAATGAAAGATGACATAAGATGGAGCTTAATCTTACGGGGAGATTTCTAAGCTCTGTGAGTAGTTTATTAAATCCAAGGATCAAATAAGATCAATTTTATATTGGTTCATGTCAAAGGGGGAGGAATTTATTCATATGTTTAAAATTATGTAAGTATCATGAACATCTTAATAGTATTTGAATGCATACATAATGTTGACGAATGATTGTTGGCATGTTAAGCAAGAGACCCTTTATCATTAATGTTAAAGGGGAAGAAAGATTAGAATGAAGAAATTTTAAATGAGTACGAATTAATTTTTAGGTAATTTTTATATTAATGAAAAAGGGGGGATTGTTGATGATGGTCACTGATGTCTTAGGTTGCCATTGATGACAAAGAGATCATATGGTTCTACTGCATAAATGATAAATAAGTTGTGTCTCATATCTTAGAGAGATATAGCACATTTTTAGTTCTATAAGGACAAAGAGGAAGTTATGAGGCAGATATAGATGTCTTTGTGAAGCTATGGTATGCCACTTAATCATTTAGAAAGAGAAACATGCAATTCGAGCTTAAGAGAAGCCAGACCATGACTACATGTCATGAAAATATGAATGAACTAGCAATTATTTGCATTTATTTTAGGCACTCAAAAAGTCAATCAAGGTTAAAGGATTACATGGATATGCTATATATAATGCCAAGAAGGTACCCTAAAGATATGTACTCTTGAATTGTTTTATATCTCAAGTTATAAACCTTCAAAGTTGCTCTTATAGATTGTGATGGGCTAGAGACCATCAAGTTTAACTAAATTGAATTCTGAGGTCATTAGTCAGTAGATATAATGGTGAGCATTAAACATCTAGATTGTGATCCAATGGTGTGCATGAAGTTAAATTATCAAAGGTTACTAAGAGTAAACATACTTATGACATGTGTCTCAATCTCATTGAGTTGATATAAGATCAATAGTTTATGGGTGTTTTTATAGATATAGATCGATGATGTGGGTCAAGTCAAAGATTAAAATGTTTAGAAGGCATGTGGAGCTACCAAGTGGCACAATCATAGGAGCTATGATCTAAGATCAATGGTGAGCATCAAATGGTAAATTTTAGGCTCCTCTGAAGGAGATTGATGGTGTCTATTTGTCCAAAGTTTTTAGGCAACACGAGATCAGGTTAAAGTACTCAATGTTTAGTGTTTGAATATTGATCATTAGAATTAAAATTTTAAAATCAATGAGGGAAAACTAATGCTTAGTTTTTGAGCTATTTTTTTTGATCTAGGATGAATTTATTGATGCAGTAAAAAGAGATGTTGTAATAACATTCAAGGTGCATCTAGATAATCTAGTTATAAAGTTTGAATTTTTGTACATTTGAAGTTATGGATCTTCAAATTTTAATATTTTCTTAGTCATTATGTTACTATGTCTGAAATTCTATTTAAGCAAATTTTTCTTTAGCAAAAGAGTCATTTTGTAGATGTGATTACATAAAGATGTCTTAAGGGTCATATGGAATGGACCTATGTATTTGAAAGTAATCTTATTTTCTTAATTTTCTTGATGAAATGATAAATGGGTGAATAGGTCTCCATGAGACCTATAAGGGCTACTAAGGCCTAATTGAAAGGTGTAGCTGCTTAAGTGTGACCCATGGATGTTATGGCTGCCTTTTGAGGATGGAATTAAGCTTTGTGTTATCATGATATATGTCTTAATGGTTAAGGCAATTATTATGGTTGACCTATAAGTTGATATTCATGAAAACTCTATAAATGGTAGAGACCAAGACAATGGTTTCTAAACTTGATGTAAATGAATAAAAAAAGTAAAAGATAGAGATGAAGGAAAGAGATCAGAGGGAGTGTGCTCAGTAGATGGACTAAAGTACATAATAGATTGAGGATGAGAGAAGAAGACCTTAGAGATCCAAAAGAGGTGTTTTGGATGCATTACTTATATGAGAAAGTTTGAGTATGTATGATTAGTTTAAAAAGAGGTGTGAAACACTGTTTCTTCAATCATATTGATCTACAATCATAGTTTTGGAATTATTGATTTCATAAGGTGTTGTGTGGGTTCTCAACATCTAGAGCAAGTGGGTGCTTATTCATACTTAGGGGTTGGTGCTCCTTGTTAAGTGGTTTCTTCAATAAAAGGTCTCATGTTTGTTATCATCTTATAGTATAAGTAGTCCATGTGTTTTTAATCTTGAGAGTGGGTTTTATTCCCCAAGAGGGTTTCACATGTAGATCTTGTGTTATATGTGTGATCTTGTATCATATTTCTTATTTATTTTTATGAACATCTTATATGATTTATGAATGCATGTGATCATTGATTAAGTGTTTAAAAGGATTATAATTGAAGTTTAAAATATATAACATCACTGATTTACCCCCCCCCTCTTAGTGATTTTAACTCCAACACACCCTAGTTGAGAGGTTCCTCATAGAGGTTCTCACTTTGGGATATCAATTTTTGATTTTATGTTTGTTGTTGATTATGACAAAAAGTTTCACCTTCTCTCTAAAATAAGAAATAAGGACTAGTGGTGTAATGGTAAATCCATGTTTATGATCACTAATTTTTACATTATTATTTAGTCCCATGAATTCATAGAATGCCTCATCATTCTAAAAACCATCTAATGGTATGCAATAATCTTATTTTTCCAAGTTTATTAGTTAAGGGTGATGAAGGAAAATAAGGGGATAAGATGGCATAATAAAAATTGTATAGATGTAATTTGGGTTAAATAAATTGGTATCATCAATGTCATTATAGATGTTATAGTATAACTATGAATTGATATTAGAATTTTTTATGTTATGTGAAAAATTAGAAACACTTAGAGACCAATGGGGTAACCCCCATGCACTTTGAATCCAATACCTCAAGTAACCTTTTATTTGGAAATGGATACTAGCTCAATAAATCCTTGTTATTTTTCCCCCAATATGTTTCCCTTATAGGCTTGATTATCCATTATTCAGTTAGAAATAGGATAACTTGTATTTTGATAACATGTGTAAAAAACATCATTGTATAGCCATGATTCATCATTAACCATGTTTTATTCTTTCTCCTAGGAAGTGATCTTGATAAAACTAGTGGTCATGTCTAAGGAGAATTATCTTTCTTAAGCAATTAAATATTTAGAGTTTGAAGTTTATGCCTTCAATATGCTTGAGGAGTCTTAGTAAATTTGGATATATGAAATTTATTTCCAATTTTACATTACCCAAGGCCATTACCCTAAATATTTAAGTGATTATCTATTTCTATACGCAGGGTAGCTGATGCGGAAGTAAGTGTGCTTGGGTCCATAAAATTATATTCTAGCAGTTGATTGATTACCTCTTTACCCTTTTATAGAATAGGATCTATATCAAATAAATAGTTATACCTCTCATATTATTCATCTAGATTCTTGTATAATTGATATGGTTTTAAGTCACTAGGAATGTTAATTTATAGTCCATAACAAAAAAAATTGATGCACTAATGAAGGGTAGATGGTACATCACACAATTAATGAATCCATGGTCACCCAAGGAGAAAAATATATGATAATTATAGATAAATAACATGGTAAATATTAATTTCGGATAGAGGGTCAATGATAATAGGTAAGCATATAGTTCCTTTGGATTGTGTTTCTTCATTATCATAATCCATAATGGTAATAGTATCTAGTTGTAGATCAATTTCTGTGTAGCCCAAATACCTGAATAGATTTAGTGTTATAGTATAAATGCCTGAATCATTGTATATGATGACACTTTTGACCTTATTCTTAGAAATGATAATATATATATATATATATGTATGTATGTATGTATATATGTATATATACATATATATGTATATATATATGTATATATACATATATATATATGTATATATATATATTTATATATATATATGTATATGTACATATACATATATATATATATATATACATATACATACACATATATATATATGTATATATATGTATATATACATATATATATATACATACATATATATATATATATATACATATATATATATAAACATACATACATACATATATATATATATATATATATATACATATTATATATATATATATATATATATATATATATATAAGATTATTATTTAAAGTTTTAAGTGATGACATGTTATTTGATCAAAAGTGAGTTACTAGCATGGAGGCAGATGACTCACAAGAGTTTATGTTTTTTTTGGTGAAATGTCATTTGGAAGTTTTGATTACCTTAAAATATCACTCTAGATGTTTGTTTGCACATTTGATGTCTAGAAAAGATTTAAGATATAAATTTGTGCATGTGGCTTTTGTAATTTTTCCACAATATCATAATGTTTATCATGTATAAGAGAAATGGACATGGTATTTTGAAGTAGAGGACCTTGAATGTGATTTTTGGAGGGAAGAGGTAGAGGCCTTGAATGGTAACCTTTTATTGTCAAGTTGTGATTGCATAACCTTGAGTTAGTGGTGGGTTACTATTATTATAAGGGTAATAGTCTCTTGAAATGGTAACTAATTATTTTTTATTAGTGTTTGAGCCATTATAGACTAAAGGAGAATTATTGGCATATGGAGGTGGAAGTCCTAAGATGTATAATGAATTCCTTTAGGTATTTTTTGGATTTGGCTTAGGATTGATATTAAATGTGGTAAAATCATTAATCATGATATGACAAACAAAAATTTAGTCATAAGGGACACTTTTTTAATTGACTTGGCTAGAGTGGGTATCTTGACCTTCATTCTTGTTTTGCTATTGCTTTTGTTATCTTTGACATTAATTTAGAAGAGGTTTATTCTGATTATTAGAATTATGTTGTGGAAAGGGGTTTTGATAGATACCCAATTCTTTTATAATTTTTGGCAACATTATCTAATGTTACCTCTCCACTTTCTAGTAAATATTGAATATGATGGCACAATGTCATGCATTTATGAATATAATTTCCTTTTACTCGATGTTAGTCATAAAATTCATTGTTATTATATGAATTTACCTTAGGTTCGTTTTTAGGAAATGTTCTTGATACCAAAAAAATGATCATGTTGGCACAAAAACTAGATTTTGTAAGACCATTTTAATGGTGTCACCAAAACTATTGAAAACATTTTTACTATAATGACCTCTTCTTGGAGGTGGCATTTGTAGTGAAATATTTTGATTATGTGGGTTTGGTTGAATAATCATTGGTTGTACCATTTTTATGTGATTCAGTCAATCCATCTCCAAAAACATTCCTACTTTTATTGTGTGGCTTTAGCTTTTTATATGTATTAACTTGTCCTTATGCAGGAGCTTATGCTTGATCCTTTTTTTGATTTTGATTATAAAAATAAAGTTTAATTATACCATTATAAATAACATATTATTTAATTTGTATGTCCTTGGTGATAACTTATTCAAATTTATTGGAAAAAATAATTTTAAGGGTATGACCAATGTCAAACTGAAGATTTACAGTAACATTCCAACCAATTATTTATCAAGGAGATTGTGTGGAATTTGACTAGCTAAAGAGCACTACCACTATAAGTAATTGGAAAATCTTTCTCCTCCCCATTTTTTTATTCTTACATAGGTCCACCATTGTTAGCTATTATATACATTGAAGGAGAAGTGTTATGAAAAAAATTGAATAAATAATCAAAATTACTCAAAAAATTCTTGGGTAAATTATGAAATCGTTTTAGGAGATGTCTTACTAAGATGTAAGAAAAAACTTAAGTAGGTATATTTGGATATATGGCACTTACTTAAAAAAACAAAGATTTTTTTAGATGCTCTTTAAGGTCACCTTTTCCTTTGTAATTTTCAAAATTAGGCATCTCAAAGTAATGAACAAAAGGTACTTGAATATACATCATGTCGAAAGGATAAGGGACATAATAAAAGGAAGTGGGTAGATATTTTTGGGTATCTAAAGTATATCACCTTAACCTAAATACATAGGTGATACATAATACTAAGGAATTTGAACATGGATACTTCTAATAGGAATAGTCACCCTTTATGTAGAGTTTTATTGATGATAGGGAATTTGATGTTGGTTAAATGACACTTTCTATTTCAATCACAATTGATTTTGAATGAACTAAGGTTTTAAAGGAGTAATGTTATGTTGGTCATTCAATAAAACATGATAGATTTGAAGGGGATGCTATTGTTTATTCCTAAGAGTTTAACACATTGGAGGAAATTATTGGTTAAACAACATATATTGTTTTCTTGAATATGCCTCTTGTTAAATAAGAGTGTAAATTGGTGGATTTATAAAAATGTGCTACTGGTTAGACAATGTTGGTTGGGGATTGATTGGTATTTGTTATAATGGAACATTTATCACCAACTATTGAGCTGGGGTATTAGTTGCCACTTTATGAAGTAGGGGATTGGCAATGTGTTATTGTCACTCAAATGGGGTTTTAATTTGTTTTTGAAAGGAATTGGAAGGATGATCTCATGGAAATGATAGAATGACATTTTTTATACATTGGATGACACTCCATTTTATCACTTCCATTTCAAAACTGAAAAATGGAATGACTTCACATAATTATGTATAAATTGGTCCTAAAATAATAGGTCTACCCAAATTATTCTATTCACATAAAATAATAGTTATAATTCACCTTGGGGCATCACTATATTTGTTAATTCACCATATTAAATCTATGAAATTATCATGTTAGTCATTTTCTATGATCAATTATTCATCTCTAATTTAGTCATTAATTCTCCTTCTTTGATTGATTAATTCAAATATTTCCACTTCTCTAACCATATCATATAATAATTATTGTAATCAAATTATCCATATTTTATTAACTAAATGAAACTTTGATTACTATAATTATTCATTCTACTAACTATAATTCTATCCAAATGGAATTGTAATTTCTTTTTAATTATTAATTCTTCTTTTTATCTTTCCAAGAGGCATATTCATTTAAGAAATAATCTTGAGATCCTATGGAATATCATTTTGTGAGACAACTAATAAATAAATAAAATAATATTAAGGATTATTCTCAACCCTTCATCTCGGAGACAAGATTAAGGGCCCACAATGAATCTTGTGAGATAATTTAGAGAGCATTATCAACCCTTTATCTTGGAAAAGAATATGAAGGGCCCCTGTTGATGATCCATGTGATTTATTATGAATGGTTCTCCACCATTTATCTTGAAAATAAGATGAATGGATAATATTGACTCTTACAAAGATACTTTGAGGATAATTCTCCAACCTCCATATTGCATGAAAGATGGATTTATCATATTAATACCACTCGAGATCTTTTGAATAGCCTTTCCCCACCCTTCATCTTAGACAAGATGAATGGATCATATGGTCAATCCATGTGCTAATTATGTACCTTTTTTAGGATTCACTTTCAAACATTCATCTTGGAATAAAGATGAAGGATCCTCATTGTTTCAAAATTTCTATAAATAGACCGTTTCTTTTTATAATTTTTTGTTCTCAAGTTCAATAGTGAAGCTTTGTCAATTAATTAAGATAGATTGTGCATAAAAATTATATAAATTTAATTAATCAAGGTTTTATTGAGGATATGATATAACAAATAACATTTCTAAAGACTTCTTTAGACTAAATTTGAGGCAATGCATTTACAAAAGGGTGAATGGTCCTCAAAATTGAAGTTAATAATGGTTTTTTTATTCTTTTGATTTCAATTTTATTTATATCTAACTTAGTTAACAATTCATTCGGATATATGTGCTATAATTTATTTTTATATTTTATTGTATGCTAAATTAACAAATTTTATAACCCCTATACTAATCCTAATGACACACTTAGTAGAAGGGTTAGACACAATTAATAGTTAGGTTTTTAATCAAGGAAAAAGATAATAAATCCATTAAAACATGACATAATAAATTTACATACATATTATCTATTATCAAATTCAAGGAGAACCATCATATTTTTCATAAATAAGTATAGACAAGCAAAATAATTTCACACCCTAGTAGACAATGTTGCATTTTTATAGGCATCCAAGACGTGTAGACTTGTCTTGACTTGTGTGGACACTCTATTTCCATATTTGAAAATTCATAGGCTATGTTTTTATATATACTAATGAATATAAACTATCACATGTGTACACATACTAAAAAATATATAAGCACTCGATTTAATTTAGTGTCTTTCATAAATATTAAGTTAGTATATTAAAATTGTTACAATCAAATTTGTTTCATTATTATACATATTAAAAGATATGATTTTTGTTAAATTTTAACCTATTAAGTTTCATTAAGTAAAAAATAGATAAAAAGTATTGCTAATCTTTTAATTCTTGAACACAAACAACCCTAGATTCTTTAGGGTTTCTTAATATCTTTTTAACGTTTCATATGTATGCATTTATCTCTCATTTTCCAATCTATTTCTAATTTCTCCTTCCTAATTGGCCTATTTTTTAAGGTTCCCATTCATAAAACCTTAGATATATATGTTTTCCCCCATATTTGGAGTAGTATTATTTACTTCCCTCATTTTTTATTCTATAACATGGAAACAATTCCATGAACCTACATACCAAAAACTTATTTTCTCTTAGCTTATGAATTTCCCATTATTCACTTAGCTTAAAATTTATACAATGAATGAAATGAAAATGGTCTTTTATTTTATTATTGTGACCACACTTGAAACCAAAAATAATGAGAAGAGTGATATAACTAATAAACATAGTAAGTACTCCTCACTGGTACAAATGAAGTTATCCTAGATATGTAAAATCATATGTTGTAGCTTAAGAATCTGGTCTACAAAGTAGGCCAATAAATTATTCCTTACTTATTCCATATTATGAAAATTTTATTTCTATTACATATATGTTTGTACCAGAAATAGGTATTACATAATATGTGTTTGGATTAAAATATATATTACATGTATCCTTATAGAATTTAAAATTTATAAATGACTTGGATATATAAAAGATTTTAAAGTAAATAAGGAAAATGAGAGTAAAAATACATATTTATACACATTTTTAGAAGGCCTTAAAAGGAGGTCATATTGGCATTTATGATTCAAAAAAGGTTTTTCATAAATATATTTACCAATCACAAAATAAATCATAATCTCACATTGTACATTCATTTCATTGTCTTAATTAGGGATTCAAGTGGGGTTTATTGGATAATGGATAAAAATTCAATATAAAAAACATAAATTATGTAAAAATACAAGTCAAATTCTTAAATAAAAATAATAATATAACTATATTTTATAATTTTAGTAATTAAAATTAATATTTAATGTTAAAAAATGCACTTGTGACCATACTTTATGTACACTTAACCTATGATTAATACCATTAATTTAAACTACTTTTATTATACTTATATGGTGATTACCCTCTACCTTAAATCAGCTATGATACTATTTATTCATATTTCTCATTCAAAATATCCGAAGATAATTTTTTGAATAATTCATACTTATAGTTGAATTATATTTTATATTCAGACAAGGCCATTCCTTTAGGACAATCCCATTAGTTGGTAGCGTTTAAAGCCATCAATTTCATCCTTCTACTACAAAATAGTTAGTTATGTAATTTATAAATTACCCTAATTATATACACAATAACTATAGGCAAAGGCATGCCACTCAAAACTTACATATATGGAAAAAAACCTAAATAACACTGAGATGTCCTACATATGATATTATATGTCAACCATGTCTAAAAACCATGACCTTGTCTCAAAACATGTGGATCCAAGTTCATAATTCATAATTATCTCATACATTCCCATAGTTGATTACATAATCTCTATTTTAGTCTATTATATCCAAGTTGTAAAAAGTTAGTTGTTTTTAGGTTTTTCCCCTTTTAGCACATTTCTATAAATATTAAGTTTCAAATCAATCATGTGTATTTATTCCATACATTATAATTCTAATTTACTCAACTAATTTTCTCAATTTTATTAACAATTTCTTAGTCTCTAATTTTTATAAAAAATATTAGTGAACCCATTTATTGTTAAATATTTCAAAACCCTAACAATTCATGTTGTTAGGGTTTATTTCCTTATTTTTATTATTTATAATCTTTTTATTAAGATTTTTATATTTGGTAGATTATTTGTTAATATTATTATTCCATTTTTATATTTCATATTATATGTAATTTAAGAAATTTATTTCTACATCTCTTAAAATAGTTTCTAGACTAAACGGTACTCAGGTTGTGTATACTCAATTTTTTTTATATGGAACATAGGATGGATAAGAACAAGGGCATATAAAAACCTTCTAATAATAATTAATAAGATAAAATATAGAAGTTAATGACAAAATTTGAAAGCATGATGAATGTAATCAGGACAACATTAACTCTCAAGATGAGCATTAGGATGTAATTACATCTACTAGTGATGAGTTATCAGAGCCTAATTAAGTTAAAGTTATTAATATTTAAAAAAAAATGACATGAAAAACCCCATGATTACCATAGTATCTTGAAAAATATTTTTTGAATAAAAATTACATTCATGGATCGATCATCTAATACATTTATTGGTATGGGTTCCTTTCCTATCTCCACATCACTTAATATAAATTCTATAAAACCTTATACTATGGAGAAACCCAAAGATTTACACATATCAATATGTCAATGTCTACTAAGACACTCTTTACACCACCTTAGTTATAAAATATTATATTAATGATTTAAAATCCCTTTTGTTGAACGTTAAAACTCTATTCAATTTGGAATAAGGTGATTTTAAACTTAATCATACATGTGACACACCTAATTTACAACACACTCCATTATTATAATATATTTAAGCCTATCCTTTACCACTGGGTTGTGTGTAACTTAAGCTTACATTTTATAATGGAAAAGGTAACCCCAAATAACATTTGTGATAATTTCACACATGTTTTGACTAAGTATCCAATGATAGTTTTTTTACCAATTTCTTTCCAAGGAATTTAAAAGAGTATGTTGTAATATGGTTTTATGATTTACCATATTATTCAATTGATGCATTAAATAAATTGACATATATATTCTTTACACATTTATAAATTAACATAAGTTAAAATATTTCAATTGGTCATATTGTTCATGTCAAACAAGACTCTAAACAACCTATTATAGATTATGTATTATGTTATAACACCATATTATCCAAAATGATGAATGCTATGATATTTAATGAATTTAAATACATATTCAAACAAATTTTCATTCCACATATAAAAAATATATAATGTTTAAAAAATTTCTATCATTCATATATCTATGTCACAAATATTAAATGAAGTTATGTTATTAGCAGTGAAAAATTTAAAGTAATAAACTAACCTAGTTTATAATTCTCATGAAAATAATTTTAGTAATCCATAATGAAAGGTGAGGATGTGTTAAATAGTAATGATAAAAAGACAATAATGAATGTAAGTTTTGAACCTGCCCAATTTATTATGCTATTTTATCCTCCATAGAGATAATTCACCAACTTTATAGAATATCCCTAGAAGGTGTTACAAAATTTATTGGAATGTCACCTCATATCACTCTTTCTCATTAAATAGGTTTATTGAGTAAAAATATTCCAAAAGTATTTTATAAAAATGTTTTTCATGATTCTCATAGATAACCATGGCATATTACTAGTATATGCATCAATTTGAGAAATAAGATACAAGAATTTATAGATGAGAACATCATTGATTTGGGTACACCTACAAAAAGTAAAAAGGCATAACCAAGTGAGAGTATAATAGTGAAAATATTCACAAATAATTTCCCTAAACATATAGGTAAAGAAATAATAGATAAATCAAAAGTATATTAGACATATAATGTACCCCCTCCACTAGTTTCTTATCATCCTAATACATGTGCACAACATCCTTTGAATGGAATTATTGATACACATAATTTTTTAGTGCCATCTAGGCCATATATCACATTCATAGAGAATAAGATAATTGATGATGATTTTAATTTACACTCTTTGTCTATTTGAGCTTACATTTATCATTAACGTATTCAAATTTTCATGGTTGATAATGGTTCAAGTTTGAATATGTGAACTATCACACTTATCTCTAATTTTGGGTACATAGATCATGATACACTTCATAAAATAAAAGTAAGCCATGTATTTAATATCCATGTTTAGATTTATATTGGTGAGTCACAGTATTGTTAAATTGTTTATAAACACATATGGCCAACAAGTTTATAGTAATACAAAGAGAGTATTTGATATGTTATTATGACTTGTTTAGATTAAATATATGTGTGAATTGTATTCTAAAATACAAATATGTTTGAAATAAAAAATTATAATGAGTTTATCATAGTTCATGTAAGTACATATGAATACTCGATATAACCAAGGGTTAATTTTCATACACAATATATATTATTTTAGAAACCAAAAAATATTTAACCCATTTTGAGCATATAGAATAAAATGGTCAAACTAACAAGGAGACCTACACTTGAAAAGAAACTTAATCAATGATTTTTAAAAAATTATAGAGAGCCACTCTATACTCTAACATGACCTAGATTGATATTATAGGGAATTAAGAGTGTTACATGAAAAACACCAACACATAGTTATCATAATATAAGATGGATTTTTAAAAGTCCTAGAGTTGATAATGTTAAATAACGTACCTAGGATACTACATATTATCATCATGTCAATGTAACTTATGTTACAATCCCATATCAATTTTTAGATTTCTACTTGAGATTAGATAGTTCACAATGGAATAGTAATTTCCATTCATGAGTGATTATCCTTACTATGATAGATAAATAACTTATTGAATTTGAATATCTTGGAGGATTCATTGGTTAGTATGTTCCTTTTTTCAGTGACATATATTCAAAAATAGTATAAAGATATAATATTTAAAAAAACATACAAATCAAGACCTGTGCATGATATGTGTATCTATGTTTAACCATAAATTGAAATTTTGTGTACAAGGGTACACTATATGGTTAAAAATATAGAAATGAATAATAAAATAGATGATAAAAAATATATATTATGTCAATTAATTTTCAAACTCAAATAATAAATACTCTAAATTTATAATATCAAGATATGATAAAAATAGAAATCACAACTAATGATTGATATTATAATATATTGAATATAAGAGTAATTAGATGGTTTATTGTTCATATGTAGATGTAGGATGAAATAGGATAGAAGTGGAATAGATAAATATTCTATAACAATCATCATATTCTATAATTTTTCACTTTATGGCCCAAAATGCATGCATTAGATCTAGACTCTTGTGTTGACATTGATGTCTAAGTTGTACATAGATATCTAATATGTAATAGTGACTATATTTTTATGTGACCACCTAGAGTATATTGGGTTTGTTTTTCACCTTTATTATAGTGTTTTTATATTTCATACACATGTTTTTTCTATTTTTCAAATGATCAAACCCTAACATCCTCACCTTTCGAGTGATTGTAGGAAAAATGGGTTAGTGAACACATAGTGTTGAGCTAACCTAATGAACAATCTATCAATGGGATATACCTACATAGATAATAATTGTAATAAGAACTTATAATTATATTCTTATATTATATGTCTTAACTTATGTGTGAATATAGAAGTAATGTGTGGTAAACAAGTAGGGGGAGTGACCTAACTTGTACCTTAGAAAATCTATCTCATAGGATGATTGTTCATTAAATTAAACCTCTCAAGATATTAATCTTATGTATGGTATATAAATAGGTATTAATAAGGAAAATTTTCTCACTTGAATGCTAATTGAGTGATTTTGGTAATTTGAATTGTGAGTTCCTTGTAGTTTTATAGGTTTTTGGGTTAGGAATGAATGAGTGTTAATATTGTATATATACCAATCTCTTTTGAAAAAATTTCACACTAAATAACTTTGGATAACCTTTAGGATATGTTTAATTTTAAAATTAGATGAGTTTTAGGCACTAGTGTTGATTTAGGCTTTTGGATGGAACACAAATGTCTAGAAAGTTGGAAAATAGGTATAAGTCCAAAACTTGAAGAGAATGATAATTATAAATTTTATAACATTTTTAATAATATAGTTTTCTTCATCATAATAATATTTGTCAAATAGGAGATAAATAATTTGGAAACAATAGATAGTGAACATAGGCCTTTTAATAGTGGGAAGGTTTTAGAACTAAAGGGTAAAACCATGATAGGTATATGCCAGGTGTACTTAATGATATGCTGTATAATCCATATTTAGTGTCTACATTTTCCCACCTTTAATTTAGTAACTAAATTTATAGTTTAAATTTAAATCAATCCATACTTGGGTGTGTATAACACATCTTTCCTTTGTGTAAGTCCAACTTGAGTGCTTTCTTGGTCATTAAACTAGAACTAGATCATGTTACAGTAAATAATAAGTGCATATATAATGGAATTAAAATAATTTTAAATGATCAAAACTAAAGTGAGAAATATTAGGAGTAAAACATTATATCGATGCAACCATATTAAATTTTGTATATTTTATTTGAATAATTGCTTCATTATGAATATTTGGAGCCAAAATTGTGACAATTTGAAATTTACAAGTGCACACGCACGTGCACATGTGCACGCGTGCACGCACACACACACACACACACACACACACACACACACACACACACACACACACACACACACACACACACACACACACATGCATGTGTGCACACAAAAACACATATATTAGAAGAAAACATGTGCCCAACATTTTTGAAAAGGTGAGTTTCCATATGACCATTAAGTATTTATCAATCATGCAACCCATTCATACTTATACTATTCTGAGTGTGAGTGATCCAATCAAATCACACTATATGTTTGGTGAAGCTAGATGATTCAATAAAATCTAACATATAAAATTTGTAAATTTGAGTGATTTAATCACCTCAAACCTACCAAAAGGTCAACTAACTACTAAAGTAAATTATCTTAATAAATTCCATAAAATTCCACCCATGGTATGATAACAGTCTATATTAGTATTTGATATCTGAAAGTTGATTTGATTTTATAGTTTAATGTTCTCTTTGCATGGAATATGCATGTTACATATGTCTTAAGCTAGAACCTAATTGTAAAAATGATAGAAATGTATATAATGTTTCCACAAATGTGTATATAAATCATATAACTATTATTTTTTTCCTAGATTTTATATTTTAAAGTGTGGAATCCATTTTCCCATGGTATTCCACATTGAATATGAACAATTTGAGAACTGGTATAAGTGTGGATAATATGTTTATGTAGCATACCCCCATTATAATTTAGAGATGTTGAGTATTGAATAAGTGTAGAGTTAATCATTTTTGGAATTACCCCAGTGAAATATATAACTTTGAAGGTGTGTAATCCATTCCTCTATGACATTCCCCTAATGATATGCCCCTCTTTCTAATATTAGGGTAAGTAAAAACTGCTAATTACATTACCTAAAAGGGATAAGTTAATTGTATAATATGTGTATGGATCATGTAGTATATATGTGTAACATATCTAGGTAGATATAACAATGAGTTACATAGTATGTGGTCACATTAATTACTAAGATGCATGACTTAAATGATGTCAATGTCTTGAGAGTAAGAATACAATCTCAATAATCAATCGAGCACACACACAAGAGAACTCAATAGTAAAGCAAAAGGTAGTGGTATTAGAAGACCTCATACAAGGTACATGTTCAAATGTCACACAATTGAAGGGATGTGACTTATTCAAATTTTAGTAATACATATAAATACATGTTTAAATGTCTATGTGCAACAAACTATGACAATGTTCAAAATGTCAAAATAATAAAATAAAGGCATAGGGGCTATACGCAATGAATCATATTAAAATGCTTAAACAAGCAATATTATACAAGATAATAGTAAGCAATAAACACACTCAAGGATGTGCATAAATGGAAATCATGAAATCATAATAAACTATCATAAACATATCATACTAGTCCATGGATATGCATTCTATCAAAAAACACTAACTACATAGAATAACAAGTATAATATGAAATATCTAAGCATGGATAAGGGCATGCGTAAGTATATAAATAGAAACATCATAATGAAAATAATCATATAATAATGTAACATGGATGTGTCATGATCAAGGGAAAATGATGCACCTAAAGTATTGATGATATGAGTAGAGCAAAGGCCCAATATCCATATGTGCATATATCATGTGCTTTGGGCATGTTATATCACACTCAACATATGAGTGAAAAATGTGTGTATAGAAAGAAATGATATGATATCTACCAAAATGGAATAAAAATCATAGATGGAAAAGAGCAAATAGGATATGAAAATACTTTTTTTTAAAAAAATTTTAATTCTTTAATTTTTTTTTGGTATTTTTTAAAAATTTCAAAATAAAAAGACTATCATATGATCTCATCTAAGGGATGGTCATAATTATCTCCCAGCTTAGAACCTAGTGTATTAAACTAGTGACACAACTAAGGAGTGTGTATGAGTGTAATATATAATAGTTTAGGGCATGTGATTCCCTATGTATGTATCATAAGACTATGTGGTTGTCAGTCAACAAAAGAATGAAGGAGGATTCATGGAACCCATCACTAAGTATTATGTGGTTAGTTTTGAATATCATAAATTAGAACATATTTTTTTCTCTAAGTAACTGTACATGTTATGTTTTAGTATATGATGATTCCACATAATATAATGTGTATATTTGATGCAAATGTATCTCAAGTACTAGACACCTAGGAAAGGGTATTGCCTTTTCACTAAATGTTTAATCCTAAATTGAAATTTTGAGTACAAGGGTAGATTACAAATTTTAAGAATATATAAATGAATAATCACAAGGGTGGTGTACATAGTATTGCCTTTTCACTAAATGTTTAATCCTAAATTGAAATTTTGAGTACAAGGGTAGACTAAAAAGATTAAGAATATATAAATGAATAATCACAAGGGTGGTGCACATATATATAGTAGGACAATTAAGTTTAAAACTTAGATAAAAAATATGCTTAATTTATAATACTAAAATATGTGAAAACTAGAAGATACAACTATTGATTGATATTTCAATAAATTGAAACAAATAGTACTTAGTTTTTTTACTATGCATATGTAGATCTAGGATAAAACATGATGGAAGTGGAATAGATCAAGATTTTAGAATAGTCATTAGATTCTATAATTTTTCACTTTATGGCCTAGCATGCTTTCATTATATCTAGACAATTGTGTCAATGTTGGTATCATAGTTAGACATATGTGTCTAGTAAAAAATAGTGAATGGATATAGATGCGTCCACTTGTTGTCTTCTAAGTTATTTCTTGCCCTTCATCTAGTGTGTTTAAATTTCATGAAAATATTATCAAATTTTTAATGCTTAAATATGTATCACAAGGTGATCAAAGTGTTTAAGAAACACTTCTCATTTTAAAATTCAAAGAATTTAGAGCATGTGTTATATTTTTTGATAATCCTATTATATATGGTGGAATAGATGTCGAACAAATGTCTATTTCATAATATTTATATTAGTTGGTGGTTGGGAGCCAGCATGGCCTATAAATATTTCAAAATAAGAAGATGACCTATTCTAATTAAGGTGATTTATGCTCAATTCTAAGTCTAAATTTAAACTAAGATGGACATATATAATGATTTTTAATCTAAATTTAATTGGTTAGAAAATAAACAAAAGGAAGGGTAAGCTAGAGAGAAAATATGTTGTTGTTGAACTTCATTCTAAACATCATGATAGAGTTCAAATATTATCTAGGAATATAGTTAAAACAGATGTATGATATGGAATAGATTAATATCGAATCTTACCACACATCAGGAAAACTTATAAGGAATGTGAAAATAATGCAAATAGGAACCAAGCTTACTTTAAATATTTACCCTTATAAGTAGATAGCTAATATACATCTACAAATATAGAGAAAATAAAATGAGGTAAACTATAAATCCTTAATTTATCCAAGCATAATCACAAGTTAACAATTTTGAATTCAATGGTACACACCAAGAGTCTAAAATAACAATTCAAATTTATAATTTAGAATAGAAAAGTGAGAGAGAAGTCATATAACAATTTACACAAACAAAATGAGACAATATTTTTAGAATTCTATGCTTGCATTAGTTGCTCAAATTTTACACTAGTTTTTAGCTCTAAAACTCCCTCCTAAAAATGGTGGTACTCCCTTTTATGTAATGCTAAGTTAGTATACCAGTCAGTCCTTTCAAATTACAAGTGTAGGGATAGTTTTACTTTCTACAAAGTTCTTAGAATACATTAGACTTTTCCAAATGAACTAACCTATAGGCAATGAACTTTTACAAATTGCAAATGACTTTAAAAAGTAATATTATATTTTAAAAATAATAAAAATTTATATAAGAGAACATTCCTAACTAACTTTGTAGATCCTGTGTTGATGTTACCTCATGTTTCTACTAAAGGATAATCTATAATGTTGCTCATTGATAAACTAAAGATCCATCACTAGATTTAGGGAAACCTCCTTTCCATGATCCTATAAATATTTAAAATTCTTTTTAATATTCTCTATATCTAATTTTATGGCCCTGACATATCCCATTTTCTCTTTGAATGATAGGAGTAAGCCCATGAATTTCATGTTTCCATCTATTGTCTAGTTTTTCCCCTTGTTTCTTACTTCTTGGATGAACTAAAAGGTCATATGTTTAAACTCTTCATCATTTATGAGACCCAATGAGTTGAGGGATATGGACTAATTTATCAATCTATCTAAGATGTGAGATGTTCCATCTTCCAACTACTTGAAGTCTTTGGTAAGGTCTTCCAGACTTTTAGACTAGTTGTCTAGGGCCTCAATTTCATCAACCAATAGGGCCATAGCCATATTTAAATGTGCCTTGTTGATAGTTCTAAAATTTGGGACTAGATTATTTTATATGTCCTTAATCAAGTCTTTCACATGAAGACTTGTAGCTTTCCATTGGCCAACTTGGCCTATTGCTTTAGAGATTTACTTCTCTATTTCTCTTTGTCTAGTCTTAACCACCTTTAATGAGATTAAAATTATTGAATTTAACCTCATGTATTGATAATACATCAAACTCTTTCAAAAAAAAAATTCTTATAATATGCCATTGATCATTGTTTACAACTATTCATTTTTAGCTTGGGACACTTCAAGGATCTTCTCCACAAACATCTTGTCTTGTCCTAGATTTTTCCCTACCAATAGAGTTAGAATAATAAAAGGTTTAATCTTCTAAAAGTTGAACTCCTCACCTTAAACCATGTCTTTATTCTCAATTAATCTCTCCTTACTAATCATCTCTAGGTTGAAAAAAACTCCCACTGATGATTCTATCAATTGAGGAGTAAGGATCTCAATTTGTGCTCCACTCAAATTTCTAAGAGAATTCATCTATGTTCCACTTGACTCTCCAAGAGGAGACATGCATCTTTCTTTCTCCTATGTTTTAATTCCACAATCTAGGGATTGACTTCATCATGCACATGGATATTAATATACTTTATAACATCCCAATGGTGGTGCATGGTTGGATTAAGATAAAAATAATTTAAATTATGAAACTCAAACATTTTCTACCTCTAATGGACATCTATTAAACCTATAACCTAAAAAAATAAGATCTGAAGTTAGAAAACTTTATAAAAAGTTAAACCATAGCCATGAACAATTAGACCATCTAGAACATGGTGTGGATGATCTTCAAATATGAATAATGTGAAAACATGATAATGATGTTCTGATCAAATGGATTTTAATTTTTAAATTATAAATTTACATAATTTTAACATAAGGGTCCTCATTTTTCAAGAATGGGGGTATGTTTCCCTCAATAAATGGCAAATTTCAAGGGAAACATAATAATATTTTAGAATTTAGAGACTCCAATTTAGACCAAAAACTAAATTATCTACTCTAATTGATCAATAGCCTTTCAAAGATTAGTTTATGGTTTAAAAAATCCTTAAACCTACATAATTAGGATTAAACATCAAAACATAGGCATGTTGTGAGTGTGATTTGATTCCACTTATTGTATGAAATGGGATTTAGGGAATAACTTCAAAGTTTCATGTCTTTAACCATTAACATTGACTTGTAACACATTTATACATCCATTAAGAATCCTAATTTAGTGTGGGAAGGCTTGGGAATTGCTCTACTACTAGTTAAGCATCCATAACCCTAAAAAATATATATTTGGCTCTAATCAAGGCCTTCCTCCACTACTAACCAAGAATCCATAGCCCTAGTGGAAATTACCAGAATCACCTTTTCTAAGAAAGCTTTTGATTTTGAAATAATCTCTTACTTTTATAATTTTTAGACCAATTTGGATTTTTGGAAAAGGTTAGGAACCAAGTTTAAGAAGGTTTAAGGATTTAGTCAAATGTTTTATCCTTATACAATGACATATGGTTACATCCTTCATCTTAGGTAAGCTATTTTATTAAGTACAAACATGACTATGTTCTAATAATTTAAACTTTCATCCCATAGTAAAATTCTCCTTAAAACTAAGTTCATATTAAAAAAATGCATAAGATCTTATGGAATAGTTACCTTATCTATTGATCCTTACTAGTTTCTCTAAATTATATCATTAAGTTCATATTTTAGATCTATCATGAACATTTGCTTAAGATTCATACCTGAATTCCTAAAATGTAGAGTTACTAAGTAATTAGAATGAACTCTAGGTTGAGGGATATCAAAAAGGACTTATTAGAAGTAAGGATATCAAACACACATAAAAGAAATTATAGGAATTAGGAGGAAAAAATATGCAAAAACCTATGTACAAGCAAGGGACATGAGAGAAAAAATAAAAAGAAACTAAACTAGCCTACATATGGTAACTCTTACTATTCTTAAAGTTTACTCCATGAAGACCCTAGGGGAATCAATAGAAAAGTAGTGCTTAAGGTAATACTTATCGGTGGGAAGTGTGAACTTTATTCCTTATAGGTATTTAAATTTGAAGGTGTTATTTCCAAGTTTCTTGATAATCTGATCGGGACCTATCAACAAAGGAATGAACTTCCCATGTTTACCCTTAAGCTCAAATGCCTTGTCCCAAATAAGAACTAATTATCCTTTCTTGAACACCTTTATATTTTATCACTTATCAAACCACATTTTTATCATTGTTTTGTACCTACTAATTTTGGAAAAAGCCTCATCTTTTTCATTTTCCATCTAAACAATATCTAATAGTCTTGAATTTGCCAATTCCTCATCATCCTCCATGTATTCTTGCATAAAGTGGTATGTTGTCATCTTGAGTGTAATGGGGAATATGGGTTCTTAGCCATGTACCATAAGTAATGGTGATGATTTGAGAGCCTACTTGACCCTTGTTCTATCTAGCCATAGGGAATGTTTGAGAATCTTGTGTCAAGTTCTAGGCTTGTCTGCTATAGACTTCTTTATTGCCTTCATCAAGTTTTTATTAGTAGATTTAGATACCCCATTACCTTGAGGATAATGATTGGATGAGAAATTGAGACTTATGCTATCACCATATGCCCATTTTATCATCTTTATGGATCTAAAAGTAGATCCATTGTCATAGACTATAGATATAGGTGTCCCAAACCAAGTGCATAGGTTTTCTTCTAAAAAAGTGATCAGTTCTTGGTTCTACACTATTTGGTGGCCACTACCTTAGTCCATATGGTATATTATTCATTAGTAGCTAGAATGTATTTGTGACCTTATAATGAATTAGGGTTGATTATACCTAAAAAATCTAGTCCCCATTAAGCACAAGGTTTATCTACCATAATTGGATAGAGTGGCATGGTTGCCTTAGGCTCTTTTATGTTGAAGACTTGAAATGAATGACACTTCCTTACATGTTTATGTTCATCCTTGAAGATTTTAGGAAAATAATAACAATGTATAAGGATTTTGTGAGATGTTGTCTTTCTATATGGATGTCCACTTCCCATCTTCTCATGAAGAGTGCTCATGAATTTAGTTGCTTCTTCTTTGGATAGATACCTAAAGTAAATGCCTTTAAATATTTTTTTGTACAACACCCCAAATTTAATTACGTAGTGGGCTACCTTGAGTTTTAGGGTTCTTATTTTCTCTTTGGTTAATCATGTAAGACAAGTCTTATTAATTAGTAGATGGATAATTGGATCATACCAATAATTAGACTAAAAACTTTGTTGTTCAACTTGAATGACACTAAGCTTGGGGTTAGCATTAGAAATGATTTGAATCAAACCTTGGCACCTTACCAATTTTGCAGTTGTGAGTTTAATATCATATTCATTTAGAATTGACATTGATGAGGCCAGGATATGTCTAATAAAAGTATAATAAATGACCTCATCTTTCTCTCTCTTTCAATTAAGTTTGATTGCATTTTGTAACTTTTATTTTGATTTGAGATGAGTTAGGATGTGATTATCCATCTTTTGTTGATTGTGATTCTAAAATTTTAAAAGACATGTAATTCCTAACAGGTGTGTTGGAAAATTCAAGTTTTGCAATAAAATAGGTCATCATTAGGCTAAAGAACAAATATGAAGTGGATTGCATGTTTTTGGAAGCATTAGGCTCAATTTATATTAGTTCCATAACCTATAAAATCTATTCCAAAATAGTCATAGTTAATTCTAGAACTCCACCATACTATTTCAAGTCATCGTATTTTTGGACTTAGCTCTAAAACTCTATATTTAGCTCTGGTACTCTTATAGATAAGCTCAAAAACTTTTGCAGCTAGACATAGAGCTGATGAGGATTTATTCCAAATGACTGGTGAACTATCAGATCAATGATCCCATTATATTAGGAATAAATTCCCAATTTTTTGAACATGTAGAATCAAGACATTTATCACACAGCTGGACATCTAGCCACATCTTGATTCAGTATCTATTATGGGTATTATTTAGTTCTATCATATCTATGAAACAGTTATAGCCATCAAAGCATATATATATACAGAATTAAGAAGATAGAGAGAAAAAGATAGATTAGTACATTTGTAATATAGAACATTATATTAATGAAATAGCCATTTCTATTTTGAAAGCAAGTTAAATTGTTCAAATCCTATTCGAGGCAGAGCAAGGGCCCACTCCACCAAAGAACTAGGATCTTCATTTTTGTCGGTATTTATATTTCTATTCTCAAAAATAAATGGGTAATTATTTTAAAGTTATAAATGCTTCAAACTCCTTAAAGTTAAGATTTGTTGTAAATTTGTTCCTATAGGCATTTAAGATTAAATTTTCATTTCTCCAATGTGCATTTATTTTTAGCAATCAATTTCATTTCTCCAACGTGTGTTTATTTCTAGCAATCAATTTCATTTCTACACTGTTGTTTGTTTCCAATAATCTATTTTCATTTTTTCAATGTGTGTTTATTTCTAGTAATCTATTTCATTTTTGCAAAATATGATTATTTCTAGTAGGTTTGCATAGTTTGATTCCAATAAGGATTTTACCAATAAATCCTTAAGACATTAAAAGCCCTCCAAAACAACAAAAATACAAATACCTCCATTCAATTACTAAATCCCTACGATTCCTCTTGTTGCATATAACTTTAGACGTAACCCTAGTTAAATATGACATCAATAGAAAGTTGATTAAATGAAGGGGATGACAACACCCATCATTTTTAGTGCCATTGTTGGGGAACACTAGTTGGAATTTTCTAATTAGGTGTCAATAAGAGCAACAATAATTCATTTACTAATTAAAGAAATTTTCCCTAATTTATGAGTAGACCATGAGATTCCAAGGGTAGATTTCTCCCCAAAATATCTGAACAAGAAATTCCATCATCCTTTAGTTTAAGAAAGGACATTGAGGAAGAATTGGAGGCACCATTATCTCCTACAAGACAAGAAGCAAAATTGCCATCTTTGGAATTTTTGGATCAATCACCAAAACTAAGTAAAACCTTAGGAAGGAGGATTATTTCCCAAGATCCATTCAGGGAAAGTTTTGATTCTCAATTGAGTAGTCAATCCCCTACTCCTGACTTTTCACCATCCCCAAAATAGACCACATACCACATTGATTGGGAGAAGGAATTAGAAAATACCAGAGAGATGGAATGAGAAGCTAGAAGAGAACCTAAGAGAACCTTTACCTATCCCATTCATATTGAGGATGATGAAACCACTATGAAAAAAATTTCACCTACACACATGCCCACATTTAGAGGAATGTCACTTGAGGATCCTAACCAATTTTTGTTTGAGTTTAAAGTACTATGTCAAGCTTATGATTACAAGATAGATAATCAAAAATTGAAGTTATTTCCATCTACCTTGAAGGATGAAGTAATGAGGTGGTTTATGGGATTAGCATAAAATTCTATTACCAATTGGTAACATTTGGAAACTATCTTCCTAGACAAATATAAAGATTATTATAGAGGAATAAATTGAAAGGAAGAATTTTTCAAAATCAAATAGGAAGAAGATGAAAATATGGAAGATTATTTGGATAGATTCTTCTTTGTGAGTAAAAGATGTGGATTTCTACTTTAAGAAGATTTAAATAAAACCATTTTTATCAAAGGTCTAGATGATGAATCTAGGGAAACCCTTGATTTGATTGGTGGAGGAAACATTGCTCAATTAAGAATAGATGAAATCATAGAAATTTGTAGAAACTATTCACAAACAAGGGGTGGACCTAGAAAAGGGAAAATGGTTAAAAATTTGAATCCAGATATGAAGAAATTGATGGATGAATTGGTAAACTTTAGAATAGACATATTAGTTCAATAAACCTCCATTATGGATGGATTGTAAACTAAAGAAAATGCCCAACTTGAAGCATTAGCCATGTATTGTCCTGTATGTAAGAAGAAGCATGCAATAAGGGAATGTCCTTTAGATAAAACAAAAGTATGTCTTGTCTATGAATCTAAAGAACATGATACTCATGCTTGTTCTCTTCTTCCACTCATAAAAAATTATCTCAAACAAACCAATACATCATCCACCATAGAAGAATTACATTTTGTTCAGAGACAACCTAACCAAGGACAATTTATGACAAGACCAACTCCTAATCCCTGGATGTTGTCATGGATAGCTCAAATAGTACCAAAAAGTTGGGGATAGCCACCTTGGACCCCTCAACCCACATGGCATCCTTAGGATTGGGCTATTCAATCATCGTATACTCAAGGACATCAATAGGGAGGAAAATTTGGAGGAAGAAGAAGGTATTGAAAGCTGGAATACAAATTCAAATGAGGATGAAGAATGTCAAGAGAAGAATGAGAAAGAAGGATTCAACAAAGAGGAGGAATCTAAAAATAGTAAAGAAGAAACTGAGGAAAATCAAAAAGTGTCAGAAGAAGATATTATCTAGGATGGCCCTATTGAGGACCCTATTTCAAGAAACGAAAGGGAAAATACAGTTCAGGATGACAATCAAGAAATGGACATGGAAATTCAAACTAGAACAAAAGAATAGTATCAAAGGGGCTGAGAGGATCACTTTGAAGAAGAAGGGAACAGTCCCAATAAGAATTATGAGGAATGGAGAGAGAAAAGGTAGAATGATGGAATGCACACACCTATGAGTTGGGTTAATTGTAAAGCAAAGGCTTCTCTCCAACTTGATTCTTGGATGTGTAAGGAGATTAAGGATCTCAAAAGGAAAGTGGAAATTATGGAAGATAACCAGAAAGCTACATGGAACAAAATTAACAACATGGAAAAATAGATAAGAGATATCCCAATCAAGCTCAAAGATTACGAGAATAACCTTCGGGAACTCATTAGGGAGAACAGAATGAAAATGGAGGAAGTAACGTCCAACATTTGTGTTGCAACTGCCAATATTGGAAAAAGAGCTAGCGAGGAGACCAAATCTTTGGGGGGGCTCACAAAAGGATGAGACAAAGCTCAAGAAAGAAGGCTACACAAGAGGGAGCCAAGTTGGCAACAACTACCACTCAGGATACTGTTGTGAAAGGCAAAGAAACTGTGAAAATGATTTTGGAACTAGAAGAATAGTCTGGTTCTTCTTGTTGGTCAAGTTTTATGGTCCTATTCTCTGGTTTCTTTTTGCGATCTTCTATCCATGGTGTAGCCAGATCTATGTTAAATCTGGGTTTTGACCAGTGGTCTCTCTAGTGGTTTCAGGTCCATATAAAACCTATTTTTGCTACTTCTCTATAGTTGTTTTTAGGTTCTGCCTGTGGGCGTTGAAGCTTTATCTTTCTTTCCTTGTACTTGGGTTCTGGGGTCCCATCAAAACATTTTTTTACCTTTATCTAAAACAACCTTGGGTTGGTCAAGGAAATCCTTATGCTTGGCCACAACCTAGATGGAGCCCTATCAATTATGTGTAAGGAAAAACATATCCAAATTAGAACCAACAAGCCATAATGGGATCTCCAACACAAAATACACAAATCAAAAACATTTTCCAAACCCAAATGCTAACACAACCAATAGAAAACCCAAGAAATAAACAAACAACTCCTATATATGAAATAGAACTAAAAAAAAAGTTGATTTAAATATAATGGATTGTAAAAACATTCAAACTAGAACAAGCAAAATAGTTAGCAATCCACCTATTATAATCACTGAGATGATAAAAGAAGCTAGAACCCCTAGCATAGTTACACCTAAGGAAAATGACAAAGAAAAAGATAAGGAACCAGAAAGAAATTCTAGTCAGATTCCATTTCCAGAAAGACTTAAAGAAACCATAAAACTTAAGGAATCTAAACTAGTGCAGGAACTAAGAAGATTGAATATTGAAATACCATTGTTAAAAGCAATTGAGGTTATTCTAGAGTTAAACAAATTAATCAAATTATTATGTCTTTAAAAACCAGGAAGAAGAAGCAGTACCCCAGGACTATTTAGGTAGATGGGAAACTTGTTGATTTATTTGTAAGAAAACTCCTACTACCTAAATATGGAGATCTTGGAAGCCTTATTATTTTTGTTTCTATAGGGAATAAATATATGCATAACATTTTGATTGATTTGGGTTTAGCTATCAATATAATGATAGTGGACACTTTGAAAACATTATCATTAATAGGCATACAACTTACTAATACTATATTATAGATGGCAGATTAGTCTATAGCAAAATTAAGAGTTATTGAAGATGTGCCAGTAATGGTGGAATCATGGGAATATCTAGTTGACTTCCTTATATTGTAGCCAAAAGGTAAAGAACTTAGTTATACCATTATTTTGGGGAGACCATGGTTAGCTACAGTTGCTACCTTAATTGATTGCAGGTCAAGTGATATGACTATTTCAAATGGTAAGAATTCTAAGAAAATTTCATTACATCCATTTGCATGACCTTTTATTGATAATAAAGAAAAATTATGGGTTGATAATCCTAATATGAATGAGCAAAACATGTCTTCTTTGGCTATGATAACATTATAGGATCATGTACAAGAAATAGATGATATCATTATGAACATCAATCATCATTAGAGTAGTCATGATTAGTTTTGGAACCATCATAGTTAGTTCTAGAACCATCATATTTAGTCATAAAACCATTACATTTAGTTCCAAAACCATAAGAGTTAGTTCTAGAACCACACCAATTCTCTACAAGTGAAGATAACTTCAATCTAGTGGAACATGATTTCTCTTGGGGAGAGGAAAGATCTGTAGCATCAGCTTTACATATATTAGGAGATGGTGAATAATTTTTGGAAAATAGTAGTAATGAGGAGTTTGATCTATAATAAGATAAGTATCGTAACTCTTCCTATTGTCCTTTGTCCAGCATTCTACCTCTAAGAACTTTCAGATATGTTGCTACATATCATATATTGTTACCACATGCCTATCCACTAAACACCTTAATGAAACCCTTTCAACAAATCAGTTCATCATATCTTTGAACCAAACATGTTGAAATTTAACCAAGAATTTTTTTAAATATTAATAACTAGTTAAAGAATAATGAAGAAGCCAAACTATTTTATGTTCTCAAGGATCATACTAAAGCATTTGCTTGGGGCTATAGAGATGTGAAGGGAATTCATCCAAGTATCTAAACTCATCGCATTTATATTGAAAATATTAGACTAGTTAGGAAACCTCATAGAAGGACTAATCTAGCCTTAAGGGATATAGTCAAACAAAAAATTGAAAAACTATTACAAGTAGGTTTTATCTACCCTATCTTAGATAGCTAGCGGGTGTCTCCTCTTGTAATTATCCACCCTAAGAGATTATTTTCCCTTACCATTCATAGATCAAGTCTTAGACAACCTTTTAGGTAAACATTACTTTTCCTTCTTGGATAGATCTAGTGGATACAATCAAATTAGAATTGTTGCTGAGGATCAGGACAAAACTACATTTACTTGTTCATGGGGTACCTTTGCTTATAGGGTATTGCCATTTGGACTATGTAATGCTCCAAAAACCTTTCAAAGAGTTGTATTAGCAATTTTGCAGACCTAACAAATGACAGTGTGGAGGTATACATGGATGAGTTTACTGTGTATGGAGATACTTTTGATGATGCCTTAAATTTTTTGGATAGAGTATTAACAATATATGAACAATACCACTTGTCTCTTAGTCATGAGAAATGTTTATTGATGGTTGATGAAGGGATCATATTAGGGCACCATATTTCAAAAAGAGGAATTTAGGTTGACTAAAATAAAATCAAGATTATTTCAGACTTGCCTATTCCATAAACTCCCATAGATATCAAATCATTCTTAGGACATGTTGGATACTTTAGGTGTTTTATCAAGGATTTTAGTAAAATTATTGCCCCCATGTTTAAATTGATTACCAAGGACTGTGAATTTCTTTGGGATAAATAGTGTCAACATGCTTTAGAAAAAATTAAAGAGAAATTAGTAATTGCCCCAATATTACAACAACCTAATTGGGAGAAAGCTTTTCATATCCAAACTGTTGCCTCAAATACCTCAATTGGTGCAGTTTTGGGACATAGAGATGAAGAAGGAAGAATGTATGCTATTTACTATCTCAATAAAAATATTACTCCCACTGAAAGAAATTACACTACCATAGAAAAAGAATTTCTAGCTGTGATCTATGCAATCAATAAATTTAGACATTACATTTTAGGGTATAAGATATTTATACATACATATCACTTAGTAATTAAATATTTAATGAATAAACCAATGGTTGGAGGTATAATAATTAGATGGTCATTAATTCTATAAGAATTTGATATTACCATTGTGGATAATCTAGGCAAATCTAATGTGGTGGCTAATTTCTTGTCAAGATTGACCAGTATAGGGGAGTAGGATCTAGTCAAGAATAAATTTCTAGATGAATAATTATTTGTCACTTTAGTTAACACACCATGGTTTGCTAACATGGCAAATTATCTTACAATAGGGAAGTTTCCTCCTTTCACTAAAAAAATAAATAAATTAATTAATCAAAACCAATGCATAGCTCAAGTGGTTAAATGGAATGCTATTTAAATGTGCTCCTAATTTGGTTTTATGCAGGTGTGTAAGAGAAGATGAAATTTTTGACATCATCCAAGCATGTCATTATGAACCAAATGGATGACACTATTCAATGAAAAGAATAGCTCACAAGATACTTGGCATTGCTTACTGTTGGCCATCTCCGTACAAATATGTGAAGAGATATATTAGGCAGTGTGATCCTTGTCAAAGGATGAGACAATCAACCATTACCAATGAAATGCCTCTGCAACCACAAGTTGTGATTGAACCATTTGAGAGATTGGAATTGGATTTTGTTGGACCTTTTAATTCTCTTTCATAAGGAAAAGAGAACATTCTTGTGTGTACTGATTGTGTAAAAAAAATAGGTAGAAGTGCAAGCTTTAGCAAATGCCACTTAAGAAGTAGTTGCTAATTTCCTTTGGTATAAAATTATGGTAAATTTTGGAGCACTAAGAAGCTTAGTTTCAGACTAGGGACCATAATAGATGTCCAATATAATCCAGGCTTTCACAATGTATTATCAGATCAATCATAGGAAGTCATCCCCCTATCACCTGCAAGCAAATGGACAAGTTGATGTAAAAAATAGAGAATTAGAAAACATCCTCACTAAAATAATTGAAGCTAAAAGAAGAGATTGGGTAAAAAGACTACCTAAAACTGTCTGGGCTTAAAATACAACTTGGAAAACCACAACAGGGTTTTCACCATATGAGTTAGTCTATGGGAAAAATCCCTTGTTGCCTATTGAGTTTGAACTATAGACATTGAGGATAGTAGCTAAGGTGTGAATTGAATTGGATGTAGCTCAAAAGGAGAAAATCCTTCAACTCAATGAATTTGATGAATTTATAATGGAAGAACTTCACTAGACAAAGATATTCCAAGGTCAAATGAAGCAATGGCATGATTCACATATCAAGGAAAGACAATTCAAAGTAAGAGACTGGGCATTGCTATTTGATTCTAAATACCAATAATTCAAAGGTAAATCAAGAACCATATGGTTGGGACATTATCAAATCAAGTATATATTTGACAATGGTTCTATCTAGTTACTTCCCATTGATGGTAGTAGAAGAATACTCTTGGTCAATGGACACAGGCTAAAACTTTATATGAAGCCTCCTACTAAGGATAAATTCTTGAAGCAGATTGAAGTAAACAAAGAATTTGATCATATGGAAGAACCCAATTCTTCCAAAATGATCAAATAATTAGATGAAGAGATCTATAATAAAGGGAAGAGAATTAAAAATAGTAAATGGCATTCTCTTCCAAAAAAAATAAAAAAATTTAGAGATCAATTGAAAATTAGTGATGACGGTTGATCTTCTCAAATAAGTGGATAAATCAAATAATTTGTTTTTATTCTAACTATTTTCTAACCATTTTTTAGATATGATGTGTTAGCATGATAGAGGGATTACATCATCAAGGATGGTAATTATATTTTTAACTTGTTAAAGGTTTAATGAAAGTTTGCATGTGTGATTAGACTTGATTTAGAAAGATTAGTATGATGAGTCATCTATTATACATCATGATTAAATGTGTAAAATCATGAGAAGGATATTGATGATCGAATGAGTTGGTGGATAACCATAAATAATCATTCTTATGATTGAAGTAACTAAATATGCTAGTTTTGTAGCTGAGTATAGTGGTTTTGTAGACAAAATTGATAAGTTCCACAGCTGAGTATAGTAATTCCACAACTGAATTCACCAAATCAGCAACCAAATCCACTAGTTCCACAGTCAAAATCATTAGTTCCATAGAGATGAGAAGTAATTTTTAGCTAACCTGTGAAAGATTCAAAGAAGAGTGACTCATGGGAATCAAAAAGAACTCAGAACCAAACAATGATACCCAACTCCTTGCAGACAAAGAAGTAGCAAATATCTTTCAATAGGTAGGATGGTTTGAGTTTCTAAAGAAATTTCCCAAATATAATGATGAACTGGTAAGAAAAGTTATTATCAATTTATAACAAACAAGGACAAATAATAGGAAGGTTTTCATTCCTTTTTCAATGAATATCATAAGTGAGATGTCTAGAATACCGATAATGCATGTCCCAAACCCTGTCAAAGGGACATTGAAAGCCTTGGCTGAAACCCTATTGAAAGAAGGGGAAGTTGAACCCCAATATATTTATAATACAAAGAAAATCATAAAAGGAGTTAAGAGGGCTAGCTTGCCCAAACCCTTTGACAGAGTAGCATTCTAGATAGTCAAATATTTAACCTGTGATGGACAATTTGGGATAGTAGGAAAGGAAGTCCTAAAAATCCTTATACACCTTAGATATGGAGCTAAAAGACTAGAATATATAGTAAACCTTCTAGGGTTTCTTTTTGACTTCATCCATACCATGGCCCAAAGGTATTCTTGGGGTGTAGGAAGAATTAGACATCATGAGTTAGTGCATGTAGTATGCCAACACCATTTCCTTTCCAAGAAAAATGGGGAAGAAATGTGGGACAAATTTCTTGGCAAGTTTGGACAAAACCCTTATATTCCCAAAAAAACAATAACAACTCCTCATGTTCCTTTAGTTCATTTAAAAAATACTACCATTGCTAAAGAAAAGAAAAGATTAGGGGAAGAGGAAATACCAACAAGAAGAAAATCTAGAAGAAAATTTAAAATTGTAGACCCTACTGTACTTTCTCAAGCCATTTCTTCTTCTATTGAGGCTATAAAAGAATTGGTACATGTCTCTGATAATGACAATTCACCTAGGACTGAGAAAAAGGTGAAAACTAGAAGAAGTTCTAAGAGGAGACCTATGTCTACACATTTTAGGGATCCTTAAGAAAGAAAATGTCATAAAAAGTCTAAATAAAGTTTAGAGGAGCTGGAAGAACAAGAAAGGCTAGAAACTGAAGCCATTGATATTTTTCACAGCATGGCCATGACTCCTCCTAAACCAAGCCAAGCAAAAAAGGAAAAAGAAGATGAAAGATTTGAGGAGCCAGTTTTCTAAGAAATGAGTGAGACTGCAGCACCATCACATGTAGAAGATGAATAGGCATCTTGGAGAAGGAAAGGGAAATCCCCTATAATGGAAGAGGAATGCTTAACTCCCCAAGAAATTTTAGAAAAAGAACAAAATTGGAAAATTAAATAGGCTCTATTTTTTTCCATAGTAGAACTTATTATCAAGGAAAAGGATGAAGAATTGAACTTCCTCAAACTCAAGTTAGAATAGAAGAAAATGCTCCTTGTAGAATTAACAAACCAATTCACAAAAAAGAATGAGGAATTAGCATAAATTAAAAGGCAACTAATGGAGAATGATGATAAATGTACAAGATAGTCCTCTATGTCAACATCTCTGCATAGATTGAATTGACTTATTTGCCACTCAAGTATTTATGGGATGACACATGTAGAGAACTCAGTGAAATCAAAGCATCTAATACAGACTTGAAAGGCAAACTAGCAGAAGAAGAGAAAGTAAGGAAGGAATGGGAAGACAAATTTTACAAGGAAAATGATAAGTATAAATGTCTTGTGAAAATACAAATAGTTTTAATGATGAGTAAGAAGCTACTTGCATGCATAAGACCTTCTCCTATTTATAACATGTTTTTAGAGGAACAATTCATTCATTGGTAGTTGGCAAGGATATCATGTGGCCTTCCACATGAAATAAAAGATGAATCTGATCTCTTGGCCACCTACTCCTTACTAATATAGAACAAAAAATCCTTCTTTGTGAAGTTTACCTTTGCAGTTTTATGTTAGAAAGAAATATAGGTTTTATGATTAATTTGTATGTAGGAGAAAGCCATCTTAATGCATTTGTCTATGTTCTTCAAAATTAGATTGCATGGAAAGAAAGGGAGTTAGAGCATTGGTCAAAGGCTAGTTGATCTGGTCTTTATATGAGAATTCATTATGGGAATCCATCCACCTTTGATACATATTTCCAATCCCATAAATTTAATGATAAATTAAAGGGACCTTATCTTTTTAGTTTATAGTAAAGCATGGATGTATTCACCTCCTATGAAAGGTCAAATTTTGATAATATCTATGATGCATGTTTAAAAAGATGGGAATTTCTCCCAGTGGCATTGAAAATAAGGGAAGTAATATCCTCTTCAAATTTGATCTCGAGTTTGGAAAGGGAAAAAGATTTATACAAAATAATATTCACATTGGCCTCATCTATGACATGGGCCTCACCTACTCCTAAGTTGGTCATGAAATCCATGATTTGTTGGTCATCAGTAAAACCTATAGATGGTTTATATTATTTAAGACTAAAGGGCATGTAACTTTCATAATGTTAAAGATCTGAGAGTTATGGTTTGGCATAAGATTGGCTAAAATTGAGGCAAGCTCATCAACAACCTTGTTATCCCCCTAGGAATAGAAACAATGTTAAAAGCATGATATGATTTTAGTAAATACTAGTCTCTGATCTTATATCTCTTGAAATATGGTAATTTGCACTGGTATCTACTCCTCGCTTGATTAAACACAAGTTCTGAGTCACCATCAACCAATATTTATTTAACTTTATGCTTAATGGCATATTACAATCCTAAAATCAAAGCTTCATACTCTACAAGATTATTTGTGTAAGGAAACTAGAGTCTATAAGCAACATTTAGTTCTTTCTCAATAGGATTGGTTAGAATAATTTCCACTCTAAATCCAAGCTTACACCTACCACCATAAAAATGTAATTTCCATGCTCCAAGAAAAGTATGAGAAGTTTTAGAACTACGTACCTTATAAGTCTTGAGAGTATACACTCCTAATTCAAAATACATCATGTCAATTTAATCAAAGTCTAGCATGTTAATTCTTTCATTCACAACATTATATTATGTGATCATGTGCTTAATTTGAGGCTCTCTTTCCACTTTGATATAACTTGGGACTCCTTTCCATGGCACCCACAAATGCAAATAGTCAATGGACATATATCCATTTAGGGCCTTTGTCCTCTCTCTACTTAATAGTATCCTATAAGCATTAGGTATTTACACCACCTAGATATTAATAAATTATTGGACCCTTATCTCATAGGCAATTTACATATTTACATTTGAATATTACCCAATTAATTTGAATCTATAATTATCTAAGTAACAATTCTATCATATTTAACAAGAGTCAAGCCAAGTTGTTGAAAAATACCTTATGGCATAATGTTTGTGGATACACTAGAATCTAATAAAAATTATGTAAATTCTTACTAAATATTTTGATGTTAAGTAGGAAAGGTGGGGATTTTGTATTAGCTTTATACATAGAAACATTGGCATTGTTAGTTTTGTGTGGCCTACCAAGGTTTTTAGATAAGGACTCCAATAATAGGTCTCTTTGCTCAGTGATCTGAGTCAAATCATGCGGTTTAATGTTATAATTATTTTTATTCATGTCTTCCACAATATTGTACACAATCCTATTAGAATAATTAGATGCATTAGTCACTATTTAAAAGTACTTCCCTTTGGAGGATCTAGGTTATTATCTCAGGTGGTATCTAGAGGAGTGCCAAAGTTTTTTGGAGGTGTTGAAGTAGTCATGGGATGATTCTACTCTTTGTTCCTTAGAGGTTAGGTCTTATTTAGCAACTACTAAAAATTATGGACTTATTCAATAATATCAAATGTTTCATTTTCTTCTTAGAAAGGAAAGTCAAATGCCTCTACCATGAAGGCTTGGTCAACAGTCTTAGTTCCTACTGTACCTACACCATTATATTTGTTAGGAACCACTTCATATGTATCTAAATATTCTTGAAATGCCTCAAAATCTTTGTATAAATCAATGCAATCTATCTCACCATGCATAAAATTGCAATATACTCTACAATAATTAGGTAAATCAATATCTATAAGATTTATATCTATTATTTTAATATAAAAAAAGACTCATTATTCTTATTGTTATTGTAACTATCATTATGAAACCTATTATTAGGACTATTGAAAACTTGGAATGATAATTTCCTACCTGATCTCTCTCTAGTATTACCAACTTACTTCTATAATTGAATAAAATTAGTGCTTAACTTTTGGACCATCTTTAATATAGAGTAATTTTCATTTTTTGGAGCCTCAAAGTTATGAACCTAATTACTATTAATACTAGTGGTTGGTACCAAGGAATTTTGATCAGTAATGTTAAATCCATTGGCAAAAATGTTCAAAAATCTCAAGTTTTGAGTAGGATTAGAATGACTTAAGGGTAATTAGTTCAAACTAGGTATTTGGTTCAAGGTAGGTATATTCTGATTATTATTAGGGAAGACATTTAACATAAGAAAATGTGGGTTGACATTGGGAATAGAGTAAGCCATCTAACCTTGGGGTTTTATTTAATCTTGATGATCACTACTTTAGAATAGGCTAAGGCCAGGGTATTCATTGGTCTAATAATTCTCTTTATAAAAATAGAGGTCATGGGATCCAAATCACCTTTGTATATTTCTAGTGCTAAATCATCATCAAGATTGTAAGGATATATGGTTTGTCTATACATATTTTATAAACTAACATCAAATGCTCTTATAGGTTCATTTGCATCCCTCTTGATTATGCTAGATTATTGGTACAAGATACAAGGACTAATAATTTTACCAAACTAGTCAATGAAGACATTGTTAAAATCAACCCAACTTGTAATGTAATTATTAGGTAAATTAAAAACCATTCATATGCATTATATTTAAAAGTGAAATGATATAATATACATGCTACATCTTCATGAATGACATTTACTAATCTCAAAGTAGCTTTGAATGATTTAATATGTTCTTCTTTAGTTACAATACTATTGGGACTAAATGTCAAGAAATATTTCTCAAGGTTATGGGGAAGGTCATGTACCAGACATAAAATGTTAATATAATATCCACCAAACCAAGACATACCTTGATTGGGGTTGAATACGTGAGCACCCTAAATTGGTGAAGTTTGCAAGGACTTTGAAAGCTTGCACTTACCTTTGTCTCGCCTACCTCTTTTGTGGATTTCTAATTCAAGTAGAGGTTCCCTAGTCTCTAAATGTGACCTTAATTTGATTCTTGGTAATTTAAGCCTTAGAATTTTTAATCCTATTTTAAATATGATTCATCAATTCTATCTTTGTAGAGAACAATGATTATAAATACACATTAAGCAAATTTTGCAAAGATTTATATAAAGGATGTTAAAGGAAGGAAATATTTTAGCAATTCAATAAAATATGTATCCAAGTAAATAATCAAGATTAATATTTATATTTTTTAATCTTATATGAACTCAATTGAGTAAAGTATCTTAGAATCTTTGATCAAAAAAACTATTATGAACCTTAAATCTGTTGGGTTTACAATTCTAAAGCTATCTTTACCATAATCCAACATATGTAATCAAAAAATGTCAATATTTATATAAATAATCATAAAGACTAGATTGAAACCATGAATAACCCCAAAATTTACATTATTATGATAAAATAAACACAAATATGCAAAGAGAAAAGTGATCTCTAAATAAAATTCACAAAAACTAGCAAAGATATTACAAATCTACAAAGAATTTGGCCCTCCTTCTAGTGCCAACAAAGGTTACCATGTTGATTCCTAAATATGTATCATAAGGTTCTCAGAATGTTTAATAAATAATTCTCATTTTATAATTCAAATAATTTAGAGCATGGGTTGCATTTTTTTATAATCATGTTATTTATGGTGGAATAGAGGTAGAACTAATGACTGTTTCACAATATTTAGATTAGTTGGTGGTTGGGAGCCACTATGGGTTGTAAATATTTACCAATAAGAATATTATATATGCTAATTAATGTGAATTATTCTGAATTATAAGTCTAAAGTTAAATTAAGATGAACATATATAATGAAGCTTTAATCTAAAGTGAATTGATTAAAAAAGAAATAATAGGAAGGGTAAGGTAGAGAAAGTATGTTATTGTTGATCTTCATTATAGACATCATGAAAAAGTTAAAATATTATCTTTGCATGTACTTAAAACCAATGTATGATATGAAATAGCTTAATGTTGAATCTTACCACACATCAGGCAAACTTATAAGGCATGTGAAAATAATACAAATAATAACCAAACTTACTTTAAAGATTTACCCCTATAAGTAGATGGTGCACATCTACAAATGTAGAGAAAATAAAATGAAGTAAATTAGAGAACTTTCATCTATCCTATCATAAGCACAAGTTAACAATTTTTCATTCAAAGTTACACACCAAGAGTCTACAAGAACTATTGAAATCTAGAAGTTAGAATAGATAGGTGAGAGAGAATCCATATAATAATTCATAAAAACAAAATGAGACAATCTTTTTAGAATTTTCTACTTGCATTAGTTTCTATAACATTACGCTAGTTTTTAGCTCAAAAACATCTCCTTCGACAAATAGTAATACTCCCTTTTATAGAATGCTAAGATAGCATACCGGTTAGTCATATCAAATTAAAAGTATACAAGTGTAAGGATAATTTTCCTTTCTACAAAGCTTTTAGAATACACTAATCTTTTCCAAATGAACTAACTTATAGGCAATGCGATTTTAAAAATTGTGTATGCATTTACAAAGGAATATTTTGTTTTCAAAATATTAAAAAGTTACATAAATTAATATTCCTAACTAACTTTATAAACCATGTGTTGATGTTGCCTCTTATTTCTACTGAAGGATCTTCAATCTATAATTTTGCTCACTAATAAACTAAAGATCCATCACTAGTTTTAGGGAAATCTCATTTACATGATCCTCTAAGTATTTAAGGTTCTTTTCAATCTTATCTATATCTCATTTTATGCCCCTAACATCTCCCATTTTCTCCTTGGATTATATGAGTAATCCCATGACTTTCCTATTTCCATCTGCTATCTACTTTCGCCCCTAGTTTCTTAATTCTTACATGAAATAAAAGTTCCTAGGTTTGAACTCTTTATTAGTAATGAGAACCAATGAGATGAGGGTTTTGGGATCCTTTATTAATATATATAGGATATGAGATGTTTCATCTTCTAGATTCTTGAAGTCTTTGGTAAGGTCTTCCATTCTTATGGACTAGTTGTCGAGGAGCTCAATCTTGTCAACCAATATGGCCATGACCATAATCAAATGTGCCATGTTGATAGTTATAAAATTTGGGATTATATTCTTGGATAAGGCCTTAATCAAGTCTTTCACCTGAAGAATTATAGGTTACCATTGGCTAGCTTGGCCTGTTACTTCAGAGATTTTCTTCTCTATTTCTTTTTATCTAGTCATAACTACCTTTAAAGAGATAAATAGGTTATCCATGGTGTCCTCAAACTTCTTGGATATATCCTCATGAATTGATAAGACAATAAACTCTTTAAAATTCTTATTTTCTTACAATATGACCTTGATCATTATTTACAACTAATCATTGTAAGCCTTATCCACTTCAAGGATCTTCTCCTCAAACATCTTGTCTTGTCCTCGCTTTTTCCCTACCACTAGAGTTAGAGTAATAAAAGGTTCAATCATCTAAAATGTGGAATATTCACCTTCAACCATATCTTTGTTCTCAATTACTCTCTCCATGAAGACCATCTCTGGATTGAACTGAACTCCCACTCATGATTTGGTCACATGAGGAGTAGGGATCTCAACTTTTAATCCACTAGAAGTTCTAGGATCATCCATCTATGTTCCACTTTCTCTCTAATGGGATCCATGCATCTTTATTTTTCTTATTATTGAAATGCCACAATCTAAGGCTTGATTTCATCATGCACATGGATGTTAAAAGAATTTGTAACAACCCAATGGTGGTGCATGGTTTTATTAAGATAAAATATTTAAATTATGAAACCTAGACATTATTTGCCTCCAATGGACATCTATTATACCTATAACATGAAACAATAAGATCCTAAGTTAGTAAACTTTAGACAAGATTAAACCAGAGCCATGAATAAATAAACTAACTAGAACATGGTGTGGATGATCTTAAAATATGAATAATGTGTAAACATGGTAATGATGTTCTGATTAAATGGATTTTCAATTTTAAATTATAAATTTTTACAATTTTAACCCAAGAGTCCTCATTTTTCAAGAATGGGGGTATGTTACCCTTGACACACTTTTTATTAAATGAAAAAATCTTATATTCCTCACCTTTAGAGTGACTGTGGGAAAAATGGGTTGGTGGGAAAAAAGTGTCAAACTACCCAAAGGATCCCTTTGCCAATGGTAAATACCTACATATATAATACTTTGAATATGTCTATATAATTTTTTATTTCTCGCCTATGTGTTATCTTGTGTGTCCATGGGGATGTAATGTGTGATAAGTAAGTAAATAGAGTGACCTAGTTTATAACTTATAAATTTTGTCTCATGTGATGTTCCTTAAGTAATATAGAAAAATTGGTAAATATTTTATGCTTGATATGGAAATAATAATGAATAGGGAAATTTTTCTCACTTGAATACTTTATTGAATGATTTTGGTAAGCTTCATTGTGAGTTCTTAGTATTTTCCTAGGTTCTTAGGTGAGGAATGAATTAGGGTTGATCTTGTATATATACCAATCCATTTTTAAAATATATTAAACTAAATCACTTATGATAACATTTAAGATACATTTAATTTTCAAATTGGATGAATTTTGGGAACTAGAAAATTAGTTTGAAAGGTGACACTAGCATAAATATAAGAACATAGATACGATGTAAGTATCCAAAAGATAAGAAAATAGGTACATGTATAGAAATTGTAGAGAATGGTAATTATCAATTTTATATAATTTTTCATATTATATAAGGCCTAGTCATTATAATAATAGTAGTGAGACTAAGAAATAAGTAAATTTGGCACAAATATATAGTGAACATGAGCCTTTCAGTAGTGTTAAAGTCTTAGAACTAAAGGGTATATCCATGATATATATTATCCAAGTGTAAGATAATAATTTTATATATAGTTAATATTGAGTGTCTAAAAGTTAATTTAAATTTATTTATTTGTGCTTCTTATGTGAAGTATATATATATATATATATATATATATATATATATATATATATATATATATATATATAGTGCTATATAAAATATGATTCACGTGTGTATCTTAGTGAGTTATAGAACATAAAAGTTATCACTTCCAAATTCAATTTTAGGTGTGAATATTATCTTATACCCAAAAAAGATACGTTTAAAAATTTTCACTTATAAAAATGATAACACACTACACTCTTGTCCCATTCTAGTGGACTCGTCCCAATGAACACTAGCTTTAATTTCTTTGATTGAGAATAATCAGAGGCCTTCTACAATTTCTGTTCTTTACAAAAAGTTCACTAGGGACATATTTTATGTAGGTTTTATCACTATACGAGTATCCATTTTTTTTCTAATATATAGTACTATACATTGTGTAAATATTTCCATATTTACTCACTTACTTTCATTATGTTATTTTACTAGTTATCCAAGTCTATGAAGTTAGAAATGTTATAATTTATTCACAAGATCAATTTCACTAATTTATGCATGGTCATCATGTTTTATTAATTACTCAGTATTATTGAAGTTTTAACATGTTATAATTTGTATCTTTAAGCCTTATTATCTATTTCTATGTTTTAGTGATATTTAAAAATGTCCCTTATATGTGGATCCTTGTAATTCTTCTAGTTTTGTGTTATTTTATGGGTTCTCTTTGTTTGTGTCATGACCATGAATCTTGTTTGTTATTATTTTCTCAATTTTAAATGCCTTGATATACATTCTATATGAAAAAATCAAAACATTCACTAGGAACTAAGATCAACAATTAACACCTATTGTAAACTTAGCATAAAACTCAAATATATCTTGAAAGATAAAAACATGAGAAGTATTTTCACTTACCAAAAATTAATGTACATCTCTTTCATTAGCTCATATTTTCTCTTGATCACTAGATATATGGTTGTTCAAATGAACTTCTTAATCAAAATATTTCACCAATGTGACAATAAGTTTATTGATATGTCTTTTTCTCAAGTGAATGCATTATGTTAGTTTTGATAGCTTGATAATGGATTCCCCATAATGGAGGAAAGGAAGTCAATACACACACACACACACACACACACACACACACACACACACACACACACACACACACAGATATATATATATATATATATATATATATATATATATATATATATATATATATATATATATATATATATATATATATATATATATATATATATATGAGGTAAAATTGGATGAATGGATTTAATCCAAATTTATTTATCCATATCAAATTTGGATGGTGGATATTGAGTATACGGGTTAAATAAATTCAATGGATTGAATAATAAAATTTGTATTGGTTGGAACAAGTGTTAAAATGGATATTGACTGAGTTGGATTTCTTGAATAAGTTTGTTAGAATGTGAAATAATGTTTTAAATGACATTGTTTAGATGTGGAATGTCTTAATGAGTATTGTATATGTTTGTTTTTTATTAAATGAGGAGATTATAAGGATTAATTGAGGTTAAATGAGTAATTTGATGAATTTGATAATAGCCTTTATTTTATTTTATTATTTATTTAGTTTGAACTAAATTAGTAGGATGGATTAATTAGTGATTAATTAAATAATTAATATTAATTAATTAATTTAACTATTGTTATTTTGATCAGCATGTCCCTTTTGATGAAGAAAAGGGGGATTATGTATTGTGAAAATTCAAAAATTTATAGCACATAAAATGAGCTTAATTGATCATTATTTGGGTGAAAAATGTTAGTGTCTACTCAACCATAGTTAATGAAATATTATTAAATATCACCATTAGTTCTTTATTCATTTTAATTTTTTTTGTAGCTCTATGTCTATAAGAAACATTTTAGATATTATGTTTTTGAAATAATTTTCTATGGCTCTAATTATCTTTTTATAATAAATTTTCTTACACAGTAATATTATCAGAGTATTAGTGTGAGAGCTCGATACTATAGTCAGAGTTGGAATTCTCTTGAGAGACATTCAAATAATAAGTAAGAATATATTTTACTACAAGGCACTAACTATGACTAAAAAAAATCCATGTTTTCAATAATTCCCATGGCATCAATATTTTCAGAGCCTAGGAGCCAAAGTAAATGACAATATGACATGTGTTTTATACCACTCCCATAATGTCAGATTTGTTAGATCCAAAGATCCCAAGAAAAGGATGAGATTCGACATGTTTAATGTCGTTCCTATGGTGTCATATATATTAGATACTAAGATCTCAATAAAATAAGTAGATGACATGTTTTTCTTTCCATTCCTATGGCATGAGATCACGAAACCCTAAGCCAATATAAATGAGCCATGTGTACTTTCATACACCAATGTGTATAAGGTCCCATAATTCAATATGAATATTATAAAATAGTATATAGTATGACTCAAATTCTACTAATAAAATTCCACATGTATATAGAATATATATCTTGCTAGCTCAAGTATGTACAAATATAAAGACCCATGTCTCCTTACCATGTCTAGTGAGGATAAAACTCACCAAGCTCACCACTATTAGAGTGACATGTCACCACCCCCATAATCATCCATAAATACATAGGCATATATAGGAATGTTTTCCCCTTTTTAATTTAATGTATTAACTCACCCAAGAGAAAGTCATGATTTGAAAAGTTGAGAAGTCCCATCACCATTGACCAAATATAAATTGTGTTTATTTTTGGATTCTATAATTAATGATAAGTTATTAAATTAATAAATCAAAATATTTGCGTCAATCATATATTAATTTACACAATATGATCCCACTAAATCCATTACTACAAAAGATACCTCAGATCCCTATCAAGTCTTGTCAACATCATATTTACTATTATCCATTATCTATATGATCAAATATTTATAATACATTTATATTTAATTCCATACAAAAATCCCCAAGAATACCCATGCTAATGAATTATCTGCATCAAGATTACACACTATGTCAATGGCCACCTCATCGTTAAATCCTAGAACAAAACCAAGGTTCTAGGATAATACTTTCTTTTTATGCATAACTTGGTTCAATCACTATAATGAGATATTCAAAACCATATAGCATATTTAAAGGCTACGCACAAATGATGAGGATAAAGATCATGATATCAAATACATAGATAAGCTCATACCTAGTAGAGTGTTAAGATTACACATATCTATATCCAAGCATAATGTTCTTCATTACGTAAGCATATTGAGAATCCTATTACTCTCTTCTTGGTGTAATAATGACATAGTGAGGTCATCAAAACTTTGGATTAAAATAATATATATCTTTAGGATTGTATTCATAAAATATTATAACATCCCATAGGGTACCATTACCCATGAAAAGAATTTATTGGATGTTTGGATGAATACATATAACATATATGAAGTTCTCAATGGTTGCGATAAGATCAGGACCATTATGTTAATAGAGAGGATATCAATTCATACACATTGAAAACCTTAAAAGAAAGTTTGTGCATGGGTATTATTTTTCTCAACCACTTGTATGGGGAAATAGATATATTGAACATTAACACATGTTTGTTTCCCCTTCCAAGTGTCATCATGAAGGGAGAGGAGGTCCTAGATTTGGGTAGTTTCATCACATTCAACCTCACTATAAAAATTAATGGGATTCACATAGGTGAAAACTTCTATATGAGGTCATACATAGTGAATATATTATATACCACCTTAGATTTTTGGTTATTATCATTTACTTAATTGGTTATAATTGGATCTTTGGTGCATTTAGTGTTATAATAACTCTACATACACCATTTATGAAACCTTTTACGGGACACATGTGATTATTTCTACATGTTCATGTATCATGTAATCAATGAGAGGCCCATGATAAGGCTCTCAAACTAAATTTGGGATTCAATTCAACCCATGTGCACCTATTTTTATTATAGGGATAGTACCATAACTAGATTTAAATACATTCATGGGGATTCACTCTTGGTACCATACATGATCCCAAACTGCCTAGTAGAGAAGGATATCATATACTAACTCATCAATGGTGTATCTGGAAACCACCTTATTTGTAAACAAGTCATATATACCATTACATATGATTATAATCCATAATAATATAAAAATATACATGTGATATAAGTTATGTCCCATTGGAAGGACTCCTGTAATTTAGGTAAAGTGGATAATAGGTAGTTAGATCCTAGTGACATAGTATGAGCATATGCAAAGAAGAATTATGTGAAGTTTAACATTATTTATCACTAAGAGGACTATAATAATTATGAATTACACCTAAAAACTATTAATTATGTTAATGTGTTCATAAATAACTAATTAGATCATTTCATAAAGGCTAATGTTCTTGTCGAACCAGGGATTGAGGAAAGATCAGTTCGTCGATAACAAGTTCCCCCTAAGTTAACCATTTATGTCCTAATGAATATGAAGTGACATTAAAATAATATCATATAAGGAGTCCCAATATATATAAATCCAATAACCTATGAATGTACTACACATGTGCAACCTCCATATCTCACCCATGCTCTTCATTCTGATAGTACTCTCAAGTCTAACCCAACTAAGGATAAGTTAGTGACTACCTCGGGAGCATGTACCCTAATTTTTGGTGTTCTCATGTAACCATTTTCATCTCCCATATGTTTTTCCATCAAAAAATAACTATCCATTCTATGCCTCCCCCTACTTAGGTGATCTAAAGTGCCCAATTCCATTCTACTCCTTTGATTTTAGCCTTATTTGGCATTCTAATTGTTAAGTTCCCATAGTTTAGCCCAAAACCTAATTATGTATTTAAATATAACAAAATAGAATGTTTCATTATTTCCATGACCCTTATACCATCCACATATGCCATATAAACCCATGGGAGAGATCAAATTCCAAGTGTTTTTTATTTTTTGGTGGCCCTGACAAATGCAATTACCACTAGAGAAGTTGGTCCTCCAAGTCTTCCAACCAATCCAATGGATGTTATTACTTCTAGTTATTATTTTTAATAGATATTATGAATTAAACCAAGTCATTGTCCCAATAATATAAAATAATCCCCCATAATATTCATTAGGGGATATTTTTACTACTTATACCTTATTGCCTACATCATAGACAAAATCGAACAAGAAACCAAATAAGAACCAAGGAATGACTACTCCTTCACATTTTGTGCCTCCTTTTTAAGTGTCTTGAAATAATTATTAGAACCCTCTATCCATCACCATAGGACCACAGGGATTTGGATTAAGAAAAACAATCTTCTCATTTAATCAAAATACTCACTTCTTGGTTACTAGTATCCATCACGTATCCATGACCCCAAATCAATGGTGATTTTATGTGTTCCCATAGACTTACTCCTTCATGATTATACTATTTTTTTCAAAATTTAACCCTCAATACTTATTCCCACTTACCCTTCCATATTAAATACCATTCTATGTACCCCCTCTACTCTTCCCTCCATCATTTACTCCACCTTCCACTTTAAATTCCACCACCCCTCATATATATTAATAAACCACCCTAGGAACTAAAGTTAGGTATGCATGGATTGGGCCCATTAGATATGAAAGTGTTAAAATAACATAGATTATCTACCATTTGGATTCATAACATAAAATTATAGTTTTATTCAGAGTAAAGGATGATGAAAAGGGTGCTTGCATAAAAATTTAGTTAGGAATGGAAACTTGTGGTGTGGAAGATTATATATGATCTCTTATCCTAACAAAAGTGAGGAATTTAAATGGAGAAAATAAGGTATCTAAAAATATAGTATTAGTTATTTGGGAAACTAATGATCTCTTTGAGAGTTTTATGGAGGGTTTTAAAGATCAAGTTAGGAATCTTGAGTCCCATGTGAGGAGTACATTCCCCATGGGACTAATTAGAAAAGTAGAGGCAATACTTACACAGTTCTTCATATCCATTGGTGAAGTGATTGAATATATATATGAAATCAAAGTTATTCTCCAAAGAGATAAATTATCTATATGGAATCATTCACGTGGGTATCAAGTGTAGGAAGGTGGATATAATAATTCATAAGTGGATGTTCTCATAATTAAAGTTGATGCCCCTCATTGAATTGAATTTACTTTAGAATTTCATGAGGGGAATGAGAACCTCCATTGAATATAAGTTTATGATACCCAATATAACATTAATCCCTTAGAAAAAATTAGGGACTAAATCGTTACTTACTTTAAGGAAGTTAGCATAGCTATTATCTTTTACCCAGATGTCACTTTGATTGGACATGAAAAATTTAAGGTTTATATGATATATTTAGATGAATATATGAGGACAAAGGTGGTGAGATCTTAAAAGGATAGATATAAATATATCTCAAATCTCACCACCTAGTAGGTAATGAGAATTAGCCAAGTAAACAAAGTGAAGGTCTCATTAGGGGATCCTCTCATAGAACATACCTTGCTATTGACTCAAGTAAAATAAATCTTCTAGGAGACACTTGAAAACCTATAGAAGCTTGACTAAGAATATATCCTCATAGATTAATCATCTATATCTCATCAAGCTACTCATAAGAAAATAGGAGGTGTACCACCACTGAGACAAAGTTAATTATCTCTATGGGCTTGTGTGATTTTTATACCAACATGTCACCATCCCCTATCTTCTTTGATTTATCTCTTATAAGGTGTTTTATGGTCAATGTTTTTTTGTAACTACTTTGTGCATTGATGTCTAGGAATGGAAACTCATATTACTAGGAGGTAGATCACATCTCTATTTTATAAATGTTGTTTTTCAACTCTTTTGTTAAGGTTCACACTTCTATAATTAAACACTCGAGATACTAATACAAGTTCTTGTCATTTCGATAAGATGGTTTTAATTTTCATGAATATCTTCCAAATTCTATGATTTGTTGAATATTTTATTATTAATTAAATTAATCACTTATTTTATGTAGGTGTATGTATTGATTAGATTTATCATCATGATATTCTTGTCTAGTTATTAAATTTGTCTCTTTACTTAAGATTTTATAGACATATGTGTGTTTAGAAATAGGTCTTTTGTATATTTATATGTAAAAGTGTTTTGGGATTAATCATTCACTACTCTCCTTTAATCCATTACTTATGTGATTAAAATTAGAGCTTCCATGTAAATCAACATATAGTGGTAAATCTATAATTGGGCATGTACTCGGTTATAAAGCATTGGTATCATTTTTTGACCTAGAGAGATTCCTTTTTTGCATTACCCTCATTCTTTTTTTATGTTTGTTTATTATAAAGTGATAATTTTACCATTATTTATAAATTATGAAGTGAAAAAAAGTAGGTGTCAAGTGGTAAATTCATTACAACTAGTTTAGTCAGTTAAGAAGAAGTTATCTATTGAGTGAGAAAACATGAATTGGATCCCCAGTGGTAGTGTTGCATCTAATGGATATTATTACAAAAAGGATATTTAATGGATCCCAATACATATAGCTCATACCTCATATTGTCTCATCATTAATCCAAAAACTAGAGGATGAAATTTTCTTATGTTTTCCTCTAACTCAATCAATGAACCCAATCCAATAGCTACATTTGGGAGAACAAGATCTTGGATTAAACAATAGTAATGCTAGTGGGACTATATGAGATTATTTAATTAAATGGGGGTGATTTCACAATAATATATATTAATGAACTAATATTCAAGGACAAGTGATAAATGAAAAATTCTAATGAGATAATATTAGTGATGCCGCTAAAGTGGTGAATTTTAGGTGTCTATATTTACACCTCTTTGTAAGTGTGTTACAACTTGAAAATGCAATGAATTTTCAATGAAAGTAGAAGAAGAAATATGGTTGCACTAGGATAGCCCTAACATGATGGTTAGGGATGATTAGGTATGATGACCCCTCAAGAGGTCACGTGGGGATGAAATATATGGTTAGAATTTTAAAATAAGGATAAGGGTTAGTATGGATGAGTTAAGGCTAAAATGTAGGTGTGTAGATATGATGACTGGCTATGATGATTATGTATATAAATGTATTGGTGAAGAGTATGGATGGGCTAGATTAGCACATAGATGAGAATAAAATAATTTATCTAATAATTAAATGATTTGATTTATGATGATGATGGATTATTTATTTACAAATAACAATATCTAAAAAGAAATAAATTGGGAATGATATATCCAAAGAAACATGCACACTTTGATTTGCCCTAATAAATGATATAATGCATTATTTTATATAGTACATGATAGTATGCATCATGATATGGAAAATCATGATGACACTATTATAATATAAATAAATATTGGCACATACTCATCAATAAAAGTAAACAAGAATGTAAATTTAAAGAAAAACACACATAAAAAATTAAAGTAAATGTGGTGTCCCTTATGAAGGTAAAAACCATAATGTTTGAGGATAGATGGTAAATATAGTTCGATTGTGCCCTAGACAATTATATATGTGATGGGGTTGGATTAGGAATGATATATCCTGATGAGGCTATAATGATATAATTAATGTGAACTAAGGATTTGTAGCTAAGGTATGGAAAATACAAAATTAAATTTACATCAATTTTTTGGATTTACTATTTGATTTGAATTTTTGGATTTTCTAACATTTTTTGGATTTTATGGTATTTGTAAATTTTTTTGGATTTTATATGGATATTTTGAGTCACCCCTATGATACAAACAAAGGAAAACATATTTATATCACTAAAAATGGGATATGATGATTTTAATGGAATCCTAAAAGGATGGAAAGTGTGAGGGATGTATTTACAAGGATTATTTCAAGGAGACAATATACCCTATCTTCATTATATTTAACTAGTGTGTGATGAAATGTGTTCATTGCGAAAGTGTGAGTGTATCAAGAGTTTTCCAAAACATGATTCAAAACCTTTTTTATATACTTGTCAATGTCAAATATGATAACAAATGGGTATTTACAAGGATTGGATGACTTATATAAATGGATGGCTAATTACTTAGGCTTGAATGGATGTGGACAATGTAAGATGAGATGAATTGAAAATGATATGAAATGAGGATTCCCCAAAGTAAAGGGGTACATACAAGCAATATACATTACATATGGAAATAAAAACTAATTTTAACCATGGTACTTGCCCAAAGTGCCATACAAATGGTTTTCACTTTTAGATGATTATTTATTTTATTTTTATTATTTATTTGTTCTTTTGTATTTTTTTCCAAAATGGAATTAGATATAAGTGCTTGACATTCATGATGTTTATGGGATAATACATCTCTTCTCCATCTTATGTGGCCAATTTTTATCACATAATGCATTTTTAGGAATTAAAATGTAAGGAGCTAACCAATCATGTTCAAAGTTTCTTTTCTTTTCCCATTTTGCATTGCTATATTTATAGTTTTTCTAATCCAATATCTTCAATCTCAAACTTTATATATTTGATATTATTGTTATAACTATGACATGTTCTTTTATAATATGCATGTAAATCATTAAGTGCATTGAGATTTTTCTCATCCAAAATATGTAACTCATGTTACCTTGAAACATGGTATTCCTCATAATTAATTCAGTATTATAATGAAATAAAAAGTATGGTAACTCGACCTCAATTGAGAGGATAACTTCAATTCCATAGAAAATGGAATAGGAGGTTGTCCGCATGGTAGTACAAATGCTTGTATCATAATCCCACAAGGAGTAATAAAGTTTTAAATGGCAATCATGACCAACATCATTGAAAATCCTCTTGATTATTTTAATTATATTATTATTGGATGAATTTTTTTATTCGTTACCTTGAAATTAATAATTCATGAACCATATATGTATGATATGTAAGTAGGTAACTAGGGATTTAACATCCTTTTTTTTTAAGGATTTACCTTTTTCAAAAATGATGGTGGATGGGATACCATAAAAAATGATATGATTGAGGATAAATTTAAAACTATATTTTTATATTACATATGTGAGAGGGAATAACTTCACCATTTGGTGAATTAATTAGTATAATCTATTATGTGTTTATGATCATCATAGGATTCGGGGTTGATTTTACTGATTAGATCTAGACCACATGTCTAAAAGGTCCATGGAGTTGAGATGGGTTGTGTATCTTGATATGGTGTATGGATGATATCCCCATTATTTTGACATGTTATTCAGTTTTAAAATTATTATAAAGCATATATTTTAATTATAAGACAATAATAACCTATTATTATTAGCTTATTTGAAGGGATTACACAACTAGTGTGTGTATTACAAATTCTATCGTCAACCTCCTTGATGGATAAGTCAACCCAATGTAAATTTAAACATTATTAAAAAAGATTGTCATAGCCTCTATAATAGAATATGTCATCAAGGAATGTGAAAAAAGAAGTGAGTTTGATAAATGATTTCTTGTTATTATATGAGAGGTTGGGGGGGATGATATTATCATGAAGTTAGGTATAATTTTAAAGGTATGATGGGGAATTGGAACCAAAATTTTCAAAACCCATCTCTAATTTAATAACTTCATAAATAGGAATCATTAGTTGTTCAATTCAAAATTGAATATTTTTGATGTCTTTGCACATTTGTATAAGAGAACCAATGGTTTTCATGGTGTCTAATTATTTTTTATTGGAATGAGGAACCCAATAAATCTATATATGATTGAAGTAAAAATTAAAACTATCATCCATTATATTTTTAGAGACAATCTTCTCATGTTTAGAGTGATATTCATCACTAGCATTCTTGATTATGAGTTCTGAATCTCTATATGCTAATAGGTGTTGAATAATCCATATGATAACTATGTTTATACTAGATGGAGGATTCATATTACACATTTTTATTAGTTTAACGTAATACTATTCAAAATTATTTTGGTATAAGATCACCCTATGGAGTAATTAAAAAATTAACCATCCTTCAGGACATAGATGGTGATTCAACCATAAAATTAAAACTACCATTATGATGACTCATAAAGGGATAAGATAGGATCATATATAATGTCAATGTTTAATATTTTTTTATCTATCAATGGTGCCTCTACCAATTTTTCCCCAATTATTTTTAATTTAATAATTTTTTTATTCACATAGTAAATTTCAAATTCACTCAACAACATGACCTATTTATCCATCCTTTGTGTAAGAGTTGATTTTGATAGGAGGTTATTGAGTGGATCTAATTTATCAATGATTTTGGTTTAATTATTAATCATGTAATGACAAATATTTTTTGAAGTGAAGACAATAAATAAACATGTTTTTTTTTTTTAATTTTTGAATAGTTGAACTTGTAAGAAACTAAATTTATGATTAATAAGTATAATATGCTTTTGGTTCCTTATTCATCATGTTATGTTATAAGTTTCCCGAAGGTATACTAAGTAGTTTATATGCATAGTAGTAATGGTTTCCGTCAAGTGGGTGTTATCAATATTGGTGCATTGGACAAATATTTTTTGATGCTATGAAATTCCTATACAAATTCTTAATTTTAGTTAAAAATAATATGATTCTTAAGAAGACGTGTGCATTTTCAATAGTTGTTTTCAAGTTGGGATATGAACCTTTTAATGGCTTGTATATTAAATTATAGACTATGAAGCTTTTTGAGATTGGTGAGTGGTGGAGTTTATGTTATAAATTTGAATTTATCCAAATCAACCTCTATGGCTCTTATTGATATAATTAATCCCTATATTTTTCCTGATGTGACCCAAAAAACACACTTTTTAGGATTCAAGAAGATTCTATATTCCCTTAGCCTTTCAAAGATTATATGTAATATTTTAGGATTATCTACTCTATATTTTAATTTATAACATATTTCACCAACATAATATTAAAAAATGACATGGAAAATTATAGCCATTGCTTGTTCATATATTTCTCATGTGTTATTTAGACAAAATAGTATGATTTTGGTATAAAAAGATGCCCCATGGTGTGATGATTGTTGTTTTATGTTTGTCCTTAGGTGAAAATTTTATTTGGTTATAACCTGATAAATTATATATTAGAGACAACATATCATGTCCTTATATATAATATACTATCATGTAAATTCTAGGGAGTGCAAATTCATCATTTGGTCAAGTTTGATTGATGTCCTGAAAGTCAATGCACACTCTATTTCTTTTGTGATTTTAACTTATTCACATAATATTTAATACCCATTTATAGTATTAAATGAGACTAATGAATAAAACCTCTGGCTATTTATGTAATTCTAATTTGATAAGTAATGCCACATTGGGATGCATTTTTCTATGTTTTTTCTTGACTAGTTTCACATCTACATGAACTAGTAGGTGACATACCAAAAGTGATAGATTTATTTACAGAATGTATACATATAATAAATAAAAATAATCTAAAAATTATATAAAAATGATGATAAGTGGTTTACTCTCTTCATCAATGATAGTAGATACATAATGATTTTTGGGGTTTCCTATATGGCAATGTTTACATCAATAATTTATCCAATCAACAATGTGGAAACATATTTCAATTGCAATGGTGTGAGAGGTGGAAATTTTATGTACTCATGTATTGGAACCTAAAATATGTTTTCACCAACATAATAATCCTTTAAGTATTGATTTTTTTAATAAGACCTTAATGAGTTTTTCACTATAGGACTTAGATTTATTATTTTTTTTTGTAATTTTTAAATTTTGATTATTGTCGACTAAGGAACTCTTATTGTTCCCAAATTTATACTATTTTTTTAAAATTATTTCAAATCCCTTTTTATGTTTTCCCAATGGAATATTAGCTCTAATTCCCATGAATTATAAAATCACCTTTTTTGTTTTGAAAGTAATTGAGTGGTATTGTATTTGTTTATTCCAATCTATAAGCTTAGGATATTTGAGTTCAATGGTGAGAATGACTATTTAATATAAGAGGTTCATCGATTCAAAGTATTTGTATTATCTATGAATGGAAATCATTTAAATTTTATAAGTGTATTCCTTAGACATCATGGTATAATCATTGTTGTAACATATGGATCTCCACCAAATAATTCATATCCAATGCCATAATATGATTTATTTTCTTTATAAATTATAGGTTCTATGATGCCATGTTTGTAGGTTCTCTTCTACCAGTTCATAAAGACAAATGTAGTTTCCTTTATAATTTATAATGTTACACTTGATTCAATTTTCTACATGATATTAATTATTTTTAAAGTAGGTTTCTAAAATATTATTTTATATCCATGAATAATTTGAACTCTCTATATTTCCTTCTAAAATAAGTATACCAACAAAAAAGGTTTTACCACACTTATGGGATATTTTTTATTTATTTTTGTGGTTAGGCCTACCATGAATTTTTGGAAAATGATGCACATTTCATACACGAAAGGAATCTTGGATTTCATATTATTACATAACCTTGTAAATTATTTTAAACTTATATTTTGATGATGCATGTTTTAAAAGTAGGTTTTTAGATGTGGATGTAGAAGATGACATTTTGGAAGTGGATGTTAAATCATCTTGGCAATTATAGTTTCAAATATTTGGTCATTTTGTTGATGTGGAAATATTTACAACAAAGGGGTATTTGGTAATAGGTAAATAATTAGTTTTTATGTAATAGCATTCTAATAATTTGAAATATCTAAAGGGCTAAGGATCATTGGGAATGGTAACTTCCATACCAAAATATGGTAATTTAATGCATTGGTGTAGTGTATATGGAATGCCATGCATGGGATATATCCATGATTGGACAACAAGGATGTTGTATATAATGTAAAAATAAATGACATGTAGTAAGATTTGGTGTTTGAGATGCCATACAATAATTGGAAGATGGATTGTTTCAAATGATTATTATTCCACATTGTCATAATTTTTTATGATGAGAGTATTATACATTAGTACTATTATCATATAACCTAGATGCTTAATAAGGTTAAACCAAATATATTAATATATAACCCATTATCTATAATTACACTTTTTAATTTATATTTTAAAAATTTATCTTTGATTTATAGGGGTAAGTTATGAGATAGACCTTTAGGGGATATGTCATTTTGGTCAAACAAGACTTGGTGGTTTGTGGAAAAGTGTCCTACAAGTGCTTAGAAGTTGGATGGATTGAACTATTTTAGGAATATTTACTCTTGTAAGGCTTTGTAAAATAAATATTTATAGGAAATGGATGCTTTTAGGAGGTCTAAAATGAATATTTGGATTGGTGTCTTCTAAGATCTCTATGATATTATATTAAAATTAAAATGTGGGAATATGAAGCCTTGGGATAATGATTTTTATGCCTATTGGTGATTTCAAAATTTGGGATTTTATTTTAATAAGGAAAATGTGATTTTACATATATTGGACATGATCGATGAAAATATTAAATTGATGGGTAGGATTCATGGAATTGACATTGTCTATTTAGTTTTGACCTTGTTTATTTATGAAAATGTTTGGTCATGTTTCACTAAGGGATCTTTGTATATCCCTAAGTTATGGTTTTTGGATGTGCATGCATTGAATTTAATTAATTTTTCTCCTTGATAAATTAATTTTTGTACATAGTTTTTAAAATTCATACATCTATTAGTAGAGTGGCCCTTTATCTTATTGAATTAACAATATTCATGTTTCTTATAACATGTTGGATTTGGAAAAATTTTAACAAATGGTTTGGTTTATGTGAACACTATAATGTTATTAGCTACTAGTATGTTTAAAATTGATTCAAGAGACTCTCCTAAAGGATTATAATTCATTCTTGTCATATCTTATTTTGGTTGACACCTAGGTAAGGTAATACTTTGGTTATTTTGAACACTTCAAAAATATTTGGCATTAGTTACCACATCATTAGCTACATTTTTATTCTTAATAAGGACGTTGGGTTTTTAAAATTGGGTTTATAATATGTTGTACTTATGGACTATTCTCATAAATCCTTTTACTATAAGCACTCTTTCATTTTTTACTCATTTCTCAATTATTTCATTAAAGGAATTTTATAAGGGGAATAAGAGGTGGAAGGCCATCTCTGGATTGGGATTAGTTGTGAAAAAATTAATGATTTATTCCAAGAGGATTTTCTAATGGAACCTAGTGGTTAAGCCATACCATATTTTCAAGAAATAGGAGAAACATTCCCCATTTATTTTCTTAGAATTGCACAAATATATCATGATGAGTTCATATTCTACATTTAGGAAATATTTTTTACAAGTCTCTCAAATAAATATAAAAAAGGTGTTAATAGACCCTTTTGGTAAATTTAAGATCTAATCTAAAGATTTTATACCTAAAATTAATGGTAAAATCATAATTAAAAAAATTTCCTAATAAGTACCATGTTGGAAATACATGAATAATGAATTGATGCTTTCCCTAGTGTCATATTTTCCTTTGTACTAGACAAATGTTAGAGGTTTTAAGTGGGAGGGAAAAGTTACTCTCATCATGTTTGTATCAAAAATGTATGTACATGTTTATTCAAACCTATATATTTATATTTAGGTTTAATTCTCATCTTTAAATCCCTATATAACATCCTTCAAAGATTACCAATCTTATTTAAAATGATGTACCCTTGAATGGAAAATATAGTAATTACTTTGAATTAGATTTTTGTGCCCTAAGGGTAAGATTGGAAATGATTTTACTATTATTTAATTGATTGTTTGATTTGGGATTTAAATTATTAATTATGGAAGGATTGATAGAGGATTTAAGATTGATTAATTTCTAGCTCAAAATTAGAATACATTCAGACATAGCTAGTTGTTGGTCCTGTTGTGCTTCTTCATTAAGACCTAATTTTCACTTGTCAATGTAGACATGGGATACATGATGGGGATTTTTATTGGTGGACTATAGTTAATCATAATTCATATAAATGGAATTTATAGATGGTGCTTGGTCATAATGGGTAGATATTTGGTCCCTCCTATAAATGAGGGGACTCATATTTTTTGGATTATATTTCGAATGTAAATTAAACCCTCTTTCTTGAATTTATGACACAAATTGAAATTTTTTATCAATAATATAGTTAATAAATTTTGAAAGGGTTCATATATACTTAGAAAAATAAATATCCTCTAGGTTATACTCACTTTGATCAATGAGGCTATGAGTATAATTATCATTTATCTCTACATTTTTATCTTAGTTCTCAAAGTGGAAAGGATATTCAACAAAAAAATTATAATGTATTTAGTTTGATTCACTAATACTTAAAACCTATTAGTATTATACATAGTACAAGTTCTTACTATGTGTTTTAATCGATTTTTATTTGTAGGAAAAGTTAAATTTAATATGATTGATATGATTTTTTTGAAAAAAATTTGGTTGTGATTTGAAATATAATGTTTAATATTGGAATAAAATACATTAGGTTTTTAGTTTAATTTATTTAATTACTATTCTGTAACAAAGGGAAAAAACACACAAAAAATACAATATAAAACTAGTCAAGTAGGTGTGGAATCAAGTAGCAGCCCAACAATAGTACCCTAAAGTCTGATGTGTATGTGGTAGGTGATATTAGGTAATGTTGTTTTACCAACACCACTCTTTGATTGCAACTTAAGAATCTTATTCTAGGATTTTACGGTTCATCTAAGGGATTCATCCTATATAACTTTCAGTATGGTGAGGCCCAATTCAATGAAACAAGGGATTGAAATCCTAGGTATTGGTGGCATAAAACCACCTCAAACCATGGTGTCTTTTAAATATAAAAATGATTATCCATTGAAAACATCCTACCCAAGGAATTCATGTACGCTAATAAAACACAAAGTTTGGCCTACCATTTGGTGGTAAAAACTAGATAAATAGAGTACATATAAATAAAAATAAATAATACTATATGTTTTTTATTTTTCATATCACTTTCCAATGCAAGAAAATAGCATACACAACTAGGATTTGGATACACTAATCACTAATGTTGTTTTTAATTGTCCAAGCCACCTTGTAGTGAAATAAATGAGCATACACAACTTATTTGTGACAACAAATATAGAGAAATATAAAATGAGAGTAAAAAAAACTTATTTGAATTTTTAATTTAAATAATGTTATGATTTTATGAATTTGTCCAACCGTGTTAAATGAAAACTATTAGTATTTTTAATAGAGTTTTTGTCAAGTGAAACACACATGTTTATCAAATTAGAAAGAAAAAGAAAAAGAGAACATATTAAAAAATAAATGTGTAAATTAATTATATTAAAAAAAATTATGAATTCATTATTAGTCAAACAAAAATTAATGTTAACTAAAAATGGTAACAAATAAAACATAAAAAATAAAAAAAATGATACATGAGATGATTTTTTTGATAGTCAACACAAAATCATCATTTCATATTATTATTTTTCTAAACCATAGAGTGTATTTGTTGTTATAAAATATACTAAAATCATTAAAACATAGAAAAATATTAATACTTGATATGATTTCATTGATACTTAGCATGAATTCACTATTTCATAGAACAAAGTCACTAAAAATTAGAATGAATTCTTTGTTAGCCAAAAAGACTGAAAACAAGAATAACACAAAATATAAAGTGATGATTGAGATGATTTAATTAATACTCAACATGAATTAAATTCTTATTAATATGTTTTAAATGAAAAACATACCATTTTTTCCCCAAAACTGGGACCTACACAAACATTCACAATTAAAAACTAGAGTGAATGAAATAAAATTGTAGCACAAAATTGTTGTTTTACAATAGGAATTCAAATTTTCATTGTATGAATTCACCATAAGACAAAATAGGATTAAAAATGATTTAAAATGATTGGAACTAATTATATTTCACCTAAAACATTAAGTATCATGTACCAAGACTATCCAAAAATAGGTTAGATCATGAAAACCATTGAAACACTCTTTAAAAATTAAATAAAAATATGTTAAAAAATGTTTAGGATAAATTTTCCCACTAGGTGTGATAGAATGTAAATGATATAATTTAAAAATTAGCTTCAAAATAATAGTGATAATTAACATCTATTTTAAAAATTAAACATATACCTCATATAGAGTTTGAAATAGAAAAATACAAGACGTACCTTCACTTGCAAAAAAACAAGAAACCTCTCCTTCATTACCTAAGATGTGTTCTTGATCACTTGATATGTGGCTACTCAAATGAGAATCCCATGTAAGATATTTTTACAACATGATGAAATGTTGATTTCTAGATTTTTATCCCAATTGAATGCATTCAATGGATTGGTTAATAATCTATGAACTGGTTGGAAGAAGTGGTCAAATGGACATTGAATGAGTCGAATTTATTAATTAAGTTTGTTTAAATGTGTAATAATGTCTTAAATGAGGTTGTAATGGTGTGGAACGGATTAAAAAGGTTTTAATAAGTTTTTTTTTTTCATTTAATGAAAAGGATATAAGGATAATTGAGGTTGAATAAGTAAATTAATAAGTTGGATAATACACTCTATTTTATTTAATTATTTGAAATTTATCTGAAAGCATAGATTAATTAATTATTAATTAACTAATTGATATTTATTAATTTTTCTATTAATATAAGGGTAATTTTGGTTGGAGTATATTGGATTATTTTATTAAGTGGGGATAATGTTATAATATGTAAGATTAATGAACTAATTATCTAGGATTAGTGGCAAATGATGAATTTTAATGGTAGAATATTAGTGATGAAACTAAAGTGGTGAATTTTAGGTGTCTAATAATATCATGCATATGCTCAATGTGTTAATGACATGATCATATTATGCATCTTCCCCTAGTAGTTTTATATTATTTTGAAGTAATCAATATTGATCATTTATTCATTGCATGCTTAATGCCTAACATCTATCTATACATGGAATTATGTATTCTTGGTTTACATGTATCATATATTACTATTTTTATCAAATTATAAATATGATAAAATTATTTCCAATGTTATCATTATTACACCAAATATCAGTCTTTTTTATAACATCATTTTCATAACTTTTTATTTTGAGCTAAGTTATTGCACATGATTCATGACTCACCTTAAAAGAGGGGGAATGCATAGAGGTTTGTATTATAGAATAGGATTAAATATTCAAATACAAAAAGATAAAATAATATTACATTCTAGGTTTATCATTATTTATACTCAAACTTTTCCTAAAAATCATATTTAGATAGAACTACACCATTTGGATAATAAAACATGGCATGGTTATCCAAAAAAGCGCACATTCATCTTAAGAATAGTAAACAACTTTTTTTTCATTATTTTTAAGAATTATACTAATCCTACATAAAAAAAAATTTGTAGTTACTCTGAATCAATTTTTTAGATTTATACATAGGATTATCACATGTTATAAGATTAGTGTCATCATGTGTTCCATAATGTTACACAAGTATTTACTCAATTATTAGAATCAATGTACATGGATATCACATTGGGGCATGCACATGAATTATGGTGACTTTATTTTTAATTTTTTTCACTAGTTTTCATAGAAATAATGACAAATATTGTCATTATATATGTTTTATACACCATAATTATATCATAATTTTTTTTAATATAATGAATATTATTCCTTTTGTAGTAGTTGATTTAGCATTTTGCACTGGTTTTAGACTGGAATGATCTATTGAAATTCATAATGTGGCTCAAATATATGGAACTACCTTGAGTTTTGTGATTATGGAGTAAAATTCACCTTGATTTATTAATAAACTATCTTATTAATGAGTATTATGGCATCGATAGTCCAATCCAAGTGTTTTAATGAAAATAAATCTCTAGGGTTCCACCCTCTCCAATCACCAATTTTGCACAAGAAAAAATGCAAAAGTTTACATTCATGAAAAAGACATATTCATTAATTGATATTTTGCATATAGTTTTATTACCTATAATTTCAAATTTGTATCCTATGTAAGGAATAATTTTTGCATGTTTCGTTACATTTTTTTATGAAGCACAATTAAAGTTTTGTTCTTCATCTAAACCTACACAACATGAATATGCTCATGTATATCTTTCTTTATTTTAATTTAGTATTTTTTCTTTGATACATTACTATAATTAAATGAGGGAGAATTTAGTCAATAAAATTAACATTTAATGCTACAAAAATGCACTTTTGACCATCCTCTCTGCACACTAAACATATGATTAATTTCATGGTTTTAAACCACTTTTAGTTTACTTATATGTGGATGACCCTTTACTTTAAATAAAATTTGATACTATTTCTTCCTATTCCTCATTTAAATATCATAATATCATCCATCAATGATTCATACTTTCATTTTATTTATCTTTTCTCCTTAGTTAAGGCCACTCCTTCAATATAATATGATTGGTTACTAGTAACCAAAGCTATAAATTTCATCCCCATTTCAAATAATTACTAGTTTATAAAATTAAAATTTACCATGATTATACACAAATGACCTACAATAAAATACACACTATTAAAAACTTATATATAGGTAAAAAACACCTAAATGATGTTGTTGCATCTTATATTAGATAATACATGTTGACCCTATCCAAATAGTGTGACCTTATCCTAAAATCAAACAAATTTCTATTCTTGACTCATGATGGCCTCAAAAAGTCCAATAATCAATCCTTTTTTTATTTTATGATATCTTATTTCTATCCAAGTTATTTTTTTATTAGTTTCCCATTTTAGGATGCTTTTATAACTAATAAAGTGTGAATCAATCATGTGTACTTATTGCATACCTTATACATTATGATTTAATTATGTGTTTTTATTATTTATATAAACACTTTATTAATCTATATTTTTGATAAAACACTAATATCAGTCATCAAGTACTTAGAACATCAAAATAAAGATGAAAATGGGACCTGATATAATACCTATGATTTTTTACATCATCCTAAATAATCTAGGATCAAACTTACTATTGGATAGACCATGGATATTGCATAGATATAAAGTGATGGGATATCCATGAATAATCGACATACCAAGATATAATAGAGACAAATTATGGAATGATAGTTAGATGATAACTATTTATCTAGATTATTTTTTTGATGAGGCTAATTTGATGGAATGGGATGGACTTTCTAAATTGGTTGATTATTTTGATCTTATTAAAGGGGATAAGCTAGTTTATTTTATTGATTATGGTTATGCCTATATTATTTTAATGCTATAAATTTCTTATTAAATCAAAATAACCATCTAATGATGTGATATATATAATAACCTAAATATAAAATACAAATATAGTGTAAATATTGATTAATATTACTTTTCTTAAATAGGTACAAATTTGGTTGAATAACCAAAAGTATATGATCAAATATATTGGGTTGATATTGTATATGTAATGTCATCATTTTATAAAGTGAAATCGGATGAGGCTAGATGTGAGGATTAAAATTTGAATCAAATTCAAAGGATTTTTTCTTGGTGGGTCAATAAGTAAATTTGCTTGGCTAGTTGGGATTCATATGACCTTTTTTATTAGTCTAGGGTTTGTAATTGGAGGATGATCAAATTTTATAGTGGCATAAAGATAAATACCTATAACAAAAGCTCAAATTATGTATCACTTTAAAATAAACTATGAAAAAATGGAGTATGTCACAAATGTAAACATTCCTTACTTGTGTAGATGCATTTGTTCTTAGTGGGTCATCCAAGGGCATGAGAATGATTATTTAAATTTAATAGGTATTCAATTTTATAGGCTTGATTTCATAAAATTTCATTTTGTTAGTTTTTTTAAGGAATTCTTTTCTCAATAAAAAATTAAATAACTATTTATGTTTTTTTAGACTAGTTATTTTTTGAAGTGACTCATTTATTTGAATTTTATGAGCTTTTTATGAACTAATTGTTTGCACATTTAATTGACAAATTGGTAATAAATGAAGTTTCTTAAGTTGATATTAATATAATGTCCATTTTTTCTTAATGGATATGAAATAAAATTACATAATTGAATATTTTATAAAAATAAATATAAAATTTTAATTCTTTCCATGTATTTTTTACATAAATTTATTGTAAAGTGGAAAATTAAATGCTTTATTGTATTTTTAGTTTTTTAGAATGCATGTAAATTACTAAACTAATTAAATTGATGTAAACAAATTTTTTACATAATAAGATTTATTATATATTTTATGTTTTCAAATGAAGAAGTGTAGAAACAAAATTGAACAAACAATTTGATCTTTTTCTTTTCTATTTGAAATGGTAGGTGTAAACAAAAATAAAGCAATAAACTCATTCTTCTCTTTTATATTTCCAAAGTTGTGAATGGAGAAAAATTAAATAAAACATATTTTATATAATTGGTAGAGAAAAAAATACAAAATTTGATTAAAAAAATAATTAAGAATTACTTTTAGAAAGATTCATATTTCATAAGAAAATTTATTCAATGCCAAAATCCATGAAATCTACTTCTTTTGAGAGGTTTTTATGGGTGAAAAACAAAAGTAATAAAAAAATAAAATATTTATTTTTGAAAGGAGTAATAATTAAGTACTTGAATAAATCCCAACCAGTTTGTAGAAAATTATGAGTAATAAATGAAAATTACATGTAAATAATGTTAAAATAGCTTTTGAATAAATGCAAGCAATTAAAAAACATAGAAGCAATTAAAAATTTAATACATTATGTAATGAAATTTAATTTATAAAATATAATTAAAAGTTTTGAATAAATAAAAATAATAAAAATAAATTAAATAAATTAAAATGAATAAGCTCCAACCGTTTCAAAAGTGATTGATAATTTTGGAGAATTTGATTGTTGTAGTGCTCTAATATTTTGGTGTTATCTATAATGCAATTTCACAATATGATATAGGGAGTGTATATTAGAGAAAAAATGTAAAATGAAATTATATAGAAATTATGTGGCTAGCCATAAAAAATTAAATATTACATGCTAAATTTTATTGAATTTTCTTATTTGAATTTTATATTACATATGATTGCTTGTATAAATGGTGAAATTGACACATGTAAGAGTTAAAAGAATTGATTGGGATTTCACTATGAAGGATTTTGAGATTACTAAAGTTGGTTTGGAGTCAATTGGGATATTATATGGTTAATTATGAGAAACACAATAAAAAATACTTTCAAATATACAAAACTAGTGAAAACACAAGACCGAGAAGCTAAATTCAAAAGCTTATATAAAGGAGGCAAAAACAGTACTATATCTAGGTGGAGATTACATAATCACTATGCTGGTTATATGAACCAATATTTTTGTATTTTTGTGCACAAATAAAATTGTATGTTTAATATTTTTAGTCCCATTATATATATATATATATGATATTTATGGTTGGTCTAGACAATAAAAAAATGAGGTAATGAGATATGGATGACTCTGAGAATATGCATTGTTATTTGGATGCCTTTTACATAATCATAAGATTAGATAAATGTTGTACCATGTTAAATTTATGTGTGTGGACATATTTTACCATAATTTAAGTTCATTTAACTAATTTTGATATGGAATTTTTATTAAAAAGTGGTGCACCTCAATAAATGGGAGGGTTCAAAAACTTACATCACCTACCTATATGGTGAAGTAGGACAAAGGAAACTCACCACCTAAAAAACAAATTGGGAAAAAAATTTAGTATATAAAAATGATTTTACATAACTATTTATTTAAATAAAATATGGTAATACTTATTTTACATATGAGGGATGAGACACTACCTTGCCCTTCCTATCATGGGTGGAATTTAGTGTTGGGTGAAGAGATATCAACATGAAAATATCAAAATAAATTGAAAATTAAAAGTAAGGAAGTTTTTGAATTTTTTTTTCAAAAATAAATAAATAAATATTCTCCATTAATCTAGGAAAATGATACTACCTAGGTATTCCTTTGTTTTTTAATTCCTAAAGAACATCATAATGAATCAAAATATATAAAAATGAAGTATATTTAGAATAAAATAATAAACATTAAAAGTTATTATAAATATATTTATATTACAAATTAGTAAATAATATTAAATTTTAAAATATATAAAATTTTATATTTGGTCCATGTGTAACCATTTTGATAGAAAGGATAATCTATTTGGAGAGATTAATAAGAGGATGGTGTAAGAACTAGTGGGAATAGGTGGGCTATAAGTATGTATAATTTTTGTTAATTTTTTGCAAAAAATTATGAATATTAAATATGTTTATAAATACCCTAGGGTATATGAAATTTTAAAAAATAATGTCAAAATGTATGTTATAAAATTTTTTAGCCAAATTTTAATATTTTTTTGAGTTTTTTTTTTTAAATTTATTTTGGGGATAGATTGGATGAAACCAAAAGAAAAGTTCAAAAACATTAGTTTTTGAAACTGGGTGGCTACAAAAATACCCTTAAAGTTTTTAAAAATCCATTGTGGTGATTTGATTTTTAATCTATGGAGACTGGTGGTTACATTTTCATCATGATAGTTACATAACAGTCATGACAAATGCATAGCCATCATGTGGGTTTCATGTCAAAACCCTACACACTGGGATGATTTCATAATACAAGGGGTTTGTTTTATATTTTTAAATCTTGGAAAAATGTAAACATTTATAGTGGTGAAAGGATCATACATGATATGGAGACAATCATATAATTAGGAGTATGGTTTCTGTCTTGCATTATTTCTCTATTGACTTGAGATGAGACACCATTGCTAGTCTTGGCCAAAATTTAGAAGATTACATAGGTGGGGATAATTGGACCATCTAGATGGTTAATAAATATATTTTTACTTATTTGTGCATGGACCATAACACTTTTTATTTTAAATAGGTGTAGGATGAGAGAAAAAACTCCTTAAACGATGTCTATCAATTTATGTATTTTAATACGACAAGTTGCACATTGGCATTGGTAAATTCCTTTGACAAATTTGAGGCCAAATTATGGGTTGAGTATTTTATAAATGATGACATACCAAATGGAAATAAAATGTTTAAACATACTAGATTAGAGAGATCTATAATCCCCATAATCTTGAATATCATTATTAGTATATTGGCCTTATATATAATTAGGGTCAAGGGTACAAGAAAATTTATTGTACTATTGGGATCCCATTTTAAAGGACATAAAGGAACATATATAGAGTTATGAATGGTCTTGGATGTATTATTAATGACATGAAATTATCTCAAAAATATTTATATATTTCATATTTTATCCTTTAAACATCTAACCGTAGTTATGATTGCATGATTAATTATTATATTGAATTAAAAGTTATAGATTCGAGAGACATTAACATAGTTTTTTTCATATGCATGATCCCTTATATGAATGTAATGAGAGCCGTGGTTACATTGATATATGGATAAATTGTTACTTAACCCCATGTTATGATGGTAGGGCTATGAGGATATGAGTCTATCACAATATTTTCATATGAGATAGGTCAATAATTTAGGGATTAGAGTAGGCATGTGGAGATACACCATGTACTTAGGGTTCCCAATAGATTGGTTGGTATTATGTAAGCAACCTTCCCATTTGTTAGGTAAATTATAGTGGAAAATGAGAGATGATATATGCTTGATTGGGTAGACTTAGATGGAATCAATTAGTTACAAAGACACCTATTAGATGTAAGAGAGGATCCAAGAGAGGAGTATGAAGGGGTAAAACCCCTAAATAAATATATGTTTCCTTAAAAGAACATGATTTATTATGAAGGAAAGAAAAATAGGTCCTCAAATTAGGGGTGTTGCTTGTTCAAAATATAATAGTGGTGGCTAAGGTTTCACATCAACCTACTTTAGCTTGGTGAGTGTCGTGATATGACCCAACTAAAGTTTTTTTAGGTAGAGGAAGAGGAGTAAGATGTTTTGATGAGATTATATGATGAAAATATTCAACCTAAATGGAAATAAGGGGATATGTATAATTTAATAAGAAATTATTTATTTTTATATTTTATTCATTTGATTTTTATTTTCATAATTAATATCTAATCTAAGTTTGTTTTTGTGTGTGTGTGTGTTACATTCACATGTGCATGGGTGATCATGAATGTGTGGGTGTGTACATTAATGTGTGTATTTCAATGTGTACATTCTATAACTTAGTAGTAGAATATGATTTGAAACACTTGTATAGACATGTTTCATGATTCCTTAAGCCTAAGTAGGGATAAAATCCTTATGGACCTATGTTTACCTTTAAGTGTAGGAAAATAATTTAATATCATTGAATAAACATATAATGTGACATAGGAGTTGATTCATTTGAATAAAAATATTTTCATTCTATAGGGTAAGATGGCTAGAAAACAGTCCTAGATGTGGCATAATCTCTATGAGAGGAGGACATGTATCCTTTAGACCTCATATCATAAGGGGAGATGCATCTTAAGTTGGGATTGATGAAAAGAGGCACTAGAGTCAGATTAGGAGTCATTATAACTTGAAATTAAGTGCCTCACATAGAAAACAAATTAGGAACCATAGAGAGACAATAATTAGGTTTAGTCAATAGGGTTGTCTATAGAGATGTTAGTGCTTGAGAATATTGTACTTTTGTATTTTTTATGTTTTGGCCATGATTTTACTCTTAGTGTTGCAATGATTTATGAATATTGATTTTATTATTGATATTTTAAAAAACATAAAAAATGATAGAATGATCCAAAATAAAAATTACATCATTTATATATATAATATGTATATAAACATACATCATACATATAAATAAATAGAAATTTATATATGATGTATGTGTATATACATCATATATTTATGTATACATGCACACACATATATATGTATGATGTCTATTTATATACATCATACATTTCATACATTCATAGACATATGCACACATATATTTATATGTGTGTATGTATGAGTTATATATATACACACATACATATACATATACATATACATATACATACATACATACTTACATATGTATGTATGCATGTATGTATGTACAAATAAATCAAACACATACACATGATGTACTTTGTATAATTATGTTAGGTTAATTATACATTTTTAACTCCAACAACTATTAATAATCAATAGTGTGATGAATTTACATTCATTATGAATTGAATTGATACCTTTCAAACCTATATTTTTTTCCTTAATTATGTTTGTTATCTTAACGATTTCTTATTTTTATAATTAAGATACACCCTATTGAGTAACTAAATTATTTTAAATCTATATCTATTTCTATAAACAATGTTTTAATGTTTTGCATTACCTTTTTGCCTTCCTAAAAGGCATAAAAAAACCACCTTCTAATTGGTTGCATCTAGTTTTATTTGATAACATCTAAACTATAAAAATTGAGTTTTTATCTATTATTTAATTTCATTTATTTGTTATAAACTAAGTTGCATCCTCATTGACTTCATTTTTATTATGTATTTTACCCTTGATGTCATTAGGATGTAATTTATGGGTTTTTCTATTCATTTCATGACTCCGTATTATTATTTTGGGTTGCATCTTATATTATTAGCTCTAATATAACAATCAACCAAGTATATGTTTCATTTCACTACATTCCTTCCATCTTAATTGTCATGTTTTATTTCATATCCAACTTTTAATGGTTGTAGATTGAATCTACATTTCTTAAATTAAGTTTTATTTTATTTAAGATAGGTTGACTTAGTGTCTATGCCTATGTATTTATGTATAATGTATAAATTTTCCATTATAATATAAAAACCTCCTCTTGTATGTTAAATAAATTTAACTCTTATAATTTTTGTAAAAATTATTATTATGTATTTCATATTAGTTGTTATTATTTGCATGTAATTATATATTACCTTTTTATAGCTAAGCTTTTAATCATTTTACGTTATTAGAGTCTTCACTACAAATAGATCTATCCTTAAAATTATTTTCCTTGTAGTCTACTCAACAAAATGTATAGTAGTTTGTATCCTAAATCTATACATCTTATGTGATTAGAAATTTTATGTACCATGAATTTTTTAGTTATCATTTGGAATAGACATTTAAAAATCAAGACAACTCATTATGGTGTTAAAGAGATATCCAAATTTAGATTCTCAACATAAATCTTATCTATAGTCCTTGGTATTATGAAGAATTAGATTATTTATATGGATTCCATTTTCATAACGGTTTTAAGTTGCATGTCAACTAATTTTAAGTAGAGATAAATGTATGAAGGATTTTTTAATTATATTGAATTAAAAACTAAAAACATGTGACTTAATAAAGGAATATTATACTATATAAGTACCTTTATTAATTTCTAATTTATTTATAGAAAGGATATGTAAAAATGGGTGGTTGTGACTAACCATTATACCTTGAATTATTTCATCATCTAGGTATCTCTTTGATTGGCACTCACAAGGCTATCTATCCATAATATGGTCATCAAATTCTGATGAAACTATTATTGGGTTATTAGTAACTATCTATGTTTTGATAAATATATAAGAAAAATGAATGGATAATGACTAATTAAGACCTTATCTTTGATAAAAGTATGACAATGGTGAATTTTATGAATTTGTGAACCTAAAAGTTAATGCTAAAAGGAAAAAAATAGATTGTTCCAAACTGTAGAAATATCAAGTGTTAATAGTATAAAAACATCACATGAAGGAGATGAATGAAACAAATTGATATGCACAAATATATATATATATATATATATATATAATATAATATTGAAAAATATATATCAATTATAATGTGAGTGCCTTCAATATATAGAAAAGAAAGATCAATGATATCCATAAAATCATAGGAGATGACCTAAGGATATAAGAACACTATACTCAAATATTTAATATCCACACCTAAGTGGTTGGCAAAATATTGATTCTTAACTAATTAAAAAACATAAGGAACATGAGATAATGTAAATAACATCCCCTAACACCCCCATTAAGTGAATCTAGGGGAAAAAAATTAAAGTGGCATATCCATAGTATGAGTCCAGAAAACAAGGTATGATCAAGTAATCATGTACAATATATCCATGAATAAATGGAGAAGGAAAATTTACTAATAAACACCTCCCAAGGATAACTTATAAAACCCATAACATGCCATCAAAATAAAGGTAAAGAGGCGATTTAAAAGGATTATAAATATATTAGTAGCCTATTTTTGAGTCAAAATGTACTCCAAAAAAAGAACTCTTTATTGAATGTGATGACGAATAAACTACACATGAATCTAAATATGCTCAATCCCATTGTGCTCAATAGGGTTGAAATAAATGTGAATTTCACTCTAATTTTCAAACCCAAGTATAGAAGGTATATATTATGTGAATCAAAAATCTATCAATAACTAATGTAGCTAAATAACCTACTAACCAATTGTGACTACTTCCTTATACATTGCCTTTGTAGATGAAAGTGCAATATCATGTTACTCCTTAAAATCCAAATAAAATATTGAATAACCAATACACAAAATGTATCCATAAGTGTAATACATGTCATCAATAGAAACTACCCATTCTAAATAAATATATCCAACCAACTAAGTAAAACATCCGGTATGGTGTAATACAAAGTGGCAAGTGCACTTTATATATCTAAAAATGCTTTTGTCATCATACCAATGACTCTCATGAGGAACATGTGAAAATAAAGATACAATACCAAATTTAAAATAAATATTAGGGTGATAATGAGTGTGTAGATGATATTTTATTATTATATATCACCTTAATCTTGTACACTTGGAAAACTCAAACCTTGGTTATTCTTCTCAGTTATTTACCTTTCTTGCTTGAATAACTCTTGTATATAATCTATCTTTGTACCCCTTCACATATATATCTTATTAAAACTAGTCTTATGTTGATGGACCATGACTTATATCTTTTCCATAATTCTTAAAATGTACTTATCTTCTGTATCTATAAGTTTAGAACCTATACCTACTCTCTTACTCCCTAGACAATAATGTACAAGATAGGCAATAACATTGTTGTTACTGTCCTATCCTTTTATAGCTATCTAGTGACATAAAGTGATCAAATTTGAAAATTAAATGTATCCTAATGGTTAGACCAAGTGATTTAATGTGAGTTATTATTCCAAATGGATTGATATAAATATAAGATCAACCCTTGTTCATTCCTCACCTATAAAATACCAAAGAGATAAAGGCAATTTATCAAAAGTAATCTATTGAGTATCTAATTGAATAAGGAATTCCTAATTCCTTATCATTAATAGGTAGTGCACATCTATAGTTATAAAGTACTAAAGGAGTAACCCAAGCACTTGATTTGCTAATTTATAAGCTAGGTCATTATTTTACTTTCCTTGCACATATTGTATGATTCACACACAAGATAACACATAAAGTATCACTAAATACATCTAAATACCTCTTTATAGTATTAAATATGTAGGTAGTACCCACTAATAGTGGGGTCTTTGGGCTAGCTTGACACCATGTTCCCATTAACCCATTATCCCCAAGGTCATTATGAAGATAGAAATTTAAGGTTTTACCATTTCATAAAGAATAATAATCCATGACCTAGATGTAAATGCACTAAATCAAAGGTGAAGAAAAAAATAGAAGCATATAGGTCGTCTCATATTTTTTAAAATATATTATGTATAAGACACTAGCATCGAACCCAAATAGTAGTGTTGACATAATCATCGCAGGATGATGTTACTATCTAAAGATCTTGAAGCATCAAAATTACGATCTGATGACTATTTAAAATTCTCCTTCCCACCTAATTTTTATCGATTTTAGATCCAAAACTATGTTAGCATTAGAACAAGCTAAGTACATCATTTCTTTGTCATTTTTATATCTAGAATAATTATACTTTCCATATTTAGACTATCTCAGCATAATAAATTTAGTGTATGCTAATATCTTAGTTTAGTATCTAATTAGCATTCTATAAATTTCATCATCACCCTTGTGCCATTTCATTTATATAAACCCATTTAACCTCTACGTAACCCAAATTTAGATCATTTTAAGGTTATACTTTTGGTGAACTAGATTTATTTGAATGTAAAGTTTTTTGATTCCTAGAGTTTTAAACCAACCAGGGTTTTATATTTTTGTAATTGTTAACTTCCTACTTTACTATTTTACATGAAACATAGACGTATCCATAGATCAGAAGGTGTCCCTATTGAACATATTGATCTTCCCCTACACTGATCTAATATGTCTCAAATAGATGAGGGATATAATACCTTGGATCATGATGATACCTATGTTGATAATGAAAAAAATATTGATAGGGTTATCAGATAATAATATTATGATAATGAAAACCTTTAAAAAATGAAAATGAGAAAATAAAACATGATCAAGTGCATGCATTTATATTATTTTTTGAATACATTCAAAAAAACCCTAAATATCTTGATGAGATATTAAAAACTATACGTGAAGCAAAATATTCAAAAAATGTAATCAAAACATCCCTCCCCTTAAACACATTAAATCCAAATACATCTAGTGGGGGCACAGGTTATGTGTTTAAACATTTATTCCCTGAAACTACTATGGATACATCTATTATATAATTACCAATTATTTCAACACAAATAACAATTTCAATGCTTATTACTACTCAAAAAAAAAATTCATTCCCTTTAGTGACTACTCAACTTGATAATCTAAATCCCACTAGGCCTATACTTCAACCATTCCTTCAAGTTATAATAACTTAAGGACAAAATTAAACACATTGAACAATTCTTTAAAATTATCTCATGCTATAGATTCAAAATATGTGTTACATAACCATATTGCACTTGAAATATATTTTCACCCTTTACCAACTAGATTTGTTGCACTTTATCTCACATTTTATGATGGAAAGGATGATCTTGAATAATATCTTTAAAAAAAAATTGGTATGCATTTATTATTTTCTAATTATAAACTTTTGATTAAATTATTTCTAAGAAGACCCAAGGATTATGCTTTGAAGTGGTTCTATTATTTACCTCTGTAATTTTTAAAATCACTCAAACCTCTTGTAGACTAGTTCTTAGCATAATTTTCCATTAATATTTCTGAAAACCTTTTCTATGTTCAAATTGACAACTTATAAAAAGGAACCAATGAACCTCTCAATGAATATGTCTTGAGATATAAGATAATACTGGCCAAAATGACCAATCTTATGGTAGACAAACAACTTTAGGACGTATTCAAGTAAATTTTTCTTGGTCCTTTACATGAGTCCATTATTTGAAAAAAAATTAAAGTGATGATGACTTATTCCATGTTGTTCAAGACCATGAAATGAAACTTATCTCATTAAACAAAATTAAGTATTTGGTAAACAAATAAACTATATATACATCCAATGCCAAGTTCACAATCAAACCAAGCTATAAGGTAAAGCCTCTTGACCATAAAAAGGAAACAACCACCATAGTTAACATAATTTTAAAATATCCCAATCATATCATCCTATTCAATGTACCAAGGAGATAATTTACAAATTTACACGAGTCCCCATCTTCATTACTCCCTCGATTACTAGAGTGCCAACTTATATCTCTCTCTCATCCTATTGAGGTTGATATGAATCAATCTCTACCCAAAGGATATGATTCCAATGCATATTATGATTATCATCAAGGACTAAGGCATTCTAAAGGTGGATGTATTACCTTGAAGCATAAGATATTATTGATGACCAAAATATTACACTTAAGGATCTTCCAAAGGAATTAGGTTCAGAACAAGACAATCACCATAAATAAAAAATATTTAAAAATACTTTGAAAGACCATTACATAATGTACATCCTCCTCCCTCACATTATGGGCACCAACTATATGAGATTATTGGTACTTACACATGACACATACATCTTATGTTAAAAAACCTTTTATTTCATTTGATGATAGTGAAAATAAGGATGAGGACTTTGACCTTAATTCTGTCTTCAATTGATCATACCTTGATAAACACCCCATACACAATGTTATGATTTATAATGTTACAACCAAAAATTTGTGCACCATGAAATTATGTAATCACTTGGGTTATACTCATAATGATTTACATTTCTTTACCAGATCAGTTTGAGCATTCAATATAACTTCCTTAAATATTCTTGGTGAAATTGATCTACCTTTTTAGGTTGGTCCTACACATATGGTTATTACCTTTTCAGTTATCCATTCCACATGCATATTTGATATCTTGTTTGGAAGATGTTGGATACATACTCTTTTAGGATTACTTTATAACAATGAATGGGTATGTTAAATAAATTCATGTCAATCAATTTATGTGGAATTCCATATGAGAATCCTATTAAACAAAATAAAGTTATACCATAACAACTAGATATCAAGCCTATTAAGGATAATTCACCATATAAGGATAATAAATATTTAATCCATTTTATTAGGTAGCCCATACAAGAGAGACCATTAAAGTGTAAATATATGGTGGATTCCATGGAATCCCAATCTTCTACTACACAACATGATCAAATATCTAGAGCATCTCAACATGTATAAATTATTTCTATGCCAAAGAAACCATAGAGTACTTGATGATGGGTTATTAAAACACTTACTTCTTTTACTTGTACTATTTATTCATGATCAAAGACTTTTATAGTATACACTCAAAGCACCATTGATATCACAATGATGAATATTAAACCTATACATGATCCTTGGTAGTGTAACTCAGGTATTACACTATTTTCACTATGGGGAGACATATATGACCATCCATTAGATGGATAATAGGATGATATTTCCTCCTCAAATATTCCTAATATACCAAAAATATCAAAAAACATCTAAAATACAAAAATAAACTTTTGACACTTACATGTTTTATTGGCTCCTTGTCTTCTATGTGTTAGTTCTATATTAATGGATGATAGACTCAGTTACTCTTACATACACATGTGTGTCACAATTCCACTTGAGTGTGATACATGCATACACATATCCATGATACATTCCTATTTTATATATTGGGCCTTCCCTCTACTCATGTCATATGAACATTCAGGGCACTCCATTCTTTGATCTTGATACACATAGGTTATATGATTTGATGATCACTCTACGATATCATGTTTGAGATTAAATATGTACTTACACATGCCTATTATCCATTATTATATTTTATTCATAGTACTTGATATGCTATACACTTGACATCTTTTCTTAACATATTAGTTCCATGGGATATTGTGACAAGTTTATATTGGTTTCTTATGATTTACTTTATGCACTTCCTTGAGTCTCTTGCCTTTCTATTGTATTCCTTATTCAAAAAATTGAATATGCTAATTTACTTTCATCCCATTTTCCTATGTTTTATTTTTTGACATTTTTCATATATCATTATTTATTATATGAACATTTTAATATGTCATCCTTGCCACTATGCATATTTGACAAAGTCAAGTCCCTTTGGTTATGATTCATTTGAACATGCCATTTATGTTAGAGATTAGAAAAAGAGGAAATAATAATATATTTTATTCAATGTAAAGAATGTTGTTTTTCTACACTACGTAAGCTTTAAAAATATTATAGTAGTTGGTTTAATAAAACCATCTAATAGTTATAACCAACCCATGAAAATAATCTAAAAAACTAAATAAGAAAATTAAATAACTACATTTGGATAAATAATCCAATAAATTCCCCCTTGATAAAAAGGGGTGTATAAGAGAAACACTTGATTAATGACTATAAATCCATCAAATAAAATCTAGAGCATTTACAAGTGGTGTGATGTACATCTTGGCACTGAACAAAATCAATGATACTCCATAGAAAACATACCCTATAATTTATGGCATAAAAGGATGATGAACATGATCAAGGGATTCTCATTCCCTATGATATTCATACTGTACTACATTAGAACATGATTAAAGGTTTTCCAACCACAACGGTCCACATAAGGCTCCACACAAAACCATATAAAGGTGACCAACCCATATTATGTATGAAACATCTCCCTTATGTCCAAAATATGTTGATGACATTTTTTCAACATTGAAGGTACTAAAAACCCATATCAACTTATATTTTAACTAAAGATTGATTGAATACCAACATAATGCTATAGTTTCTCCCCTATCAAGTGAGAGGTGAGAAGCTATGTAATAAGAGAAATAAAATCAAATAAATACTATCTACTCCATGCCATTAATATCACATATCAAAAGCCTTGAATGGAATTAAAATAAATAACACAAGAAAAACAATTTCTACTATAATATATTCCAATCTTGAGCCTAGTATCTCACATAAGATGATTGAATAAATGATCACTTAGAAAAAGCTATTAGGTCCATCAAGAACATAGGCCTTGACCATATGGGATGCGTCATGATTAAATTAAATGTTATAATAAATATAACATATGGAGTAAATTAAAAATATAACACTATAATGATCCACATAATTTTGTTCAACTTTCTTTTGATGTGGAGAGTGGGCTCATTGAAAAGGACATACATCTACAAGATGTCCATTACCACCACATTTAAAACATCTAGTCTCTTTATTGTGTTTAAAATATCCAAAATGATATAAATCACTAAAATAAACATAGGACTAAGAAGAATTCCTATGGTGATGTTATCATTTTAAATATTCTATAGAGTGTTAGTTGAATGTTATGGAGATAATCTAGAATAGTGTGGAGAATGTCTCAGAGAATGACTTAGAGAGTGTTTCAAAAAATACTTATGAGAATGTCATTGTAAATTGTAATTATTTCTATGATGGGAACAATTATTTTTATAGTGAGATATTTTAGCAGGTGTACTCTTATTGTTTTCAAATTTTCACTCATGTTGAGTCAATAACTCACAAATAGAGTCAAATGTGGCACCGTTAAGCTTATCACTAAGTTGTTGCATTTCAAAACAATTGGTGTATGTATAACTAATACCATTTAATGTGATGGAAATAAACATGTCATCATAAATTTTTTAACCATGTAGTAAAATACTCTTATTATAGAGTTTTCATGCAAGAGAGATATTCAGATACATATTCTTTAGTTATAAGATTATTATTAAGCAGTTGTATTAGGATATCAATATTTTTATATACAATTTTTTTGTCATATAAATATTATAATGGTTTCCATGCTTCTTATGTGATAGTTCTAACATCTTCACTATTAATAATCACCTATGTAGAACATGAATATTTAAATAAAGCAAGACTGCACTTATCTCATTTTTGATACTCAAGCAACTTTTTAACATCAATGGGTGGCATACTGTATGTATTTGTAATTTCCCACAAGTAATTAAAAATGATTTTATTATCCATATTCATGTTCCTTTCCTTTTAGTTTTTAGGTGTTAAACATCAATTCTCAAAAATTCAGCACATAATTTTTAGAAATTAATCTCATAATTTTTGCTATGGTGATAACAAAATAAGGAAAGATATTAGGGATTAACCTTAATACAATAGATAAATTTCAGTTACAAATATATTTAGATATTTTTAAAATAAAAATAATTACACCTTACAACCTTATATCTCTTATTACATCTCCTTTAATGCATTGGGTATATAAAAATAAGTAAAAATAAATTTTGACCAAAACATATACAAGCCCAATGGGTTTTCAAACCTTGAACATTATTTTTCAATTGAATAACAAAAAACCCTCTAAATGACTTGAATTAAATATTCTTGAATTTTAAAAATCAAGATACTCAATTTATGAGTTTTTTAATGTGAAAAAATAACAGGCAATTTATGTGTGGTAATTTCTGATCAAATGTTTTCACCATGTATAAAAATATTGATTCATTTAATTTCTTCATTAAGCCCACACAATATGTAAGAGAAATAAAATGAAGGATTTTTTTGTAATCTTTGATCCATATGAGCACTACTTTACATTGTATAGATCTACAATTTGAGGTTGAGGTTGCTTCTAATTCTATATCTTATATTCAATAATTTATAAACCATATTGGTTTTATGTGGAGTATCGTCAATCAATATAACAAAATCTACAAATAGATATTAGTTTGTCTCCTTATCTTTATATTTTACTATATGCTATAAATTCCACACCATTCAAATCAATGTGCATAGACCATGTTTGGAAAACTACTTAGAAAAGTATCAATTTTAAACTTTGTAAACAATTATGATTTATCTTTATTAGACCCTTGGCCTTGAATATGCCTTTCATCATGTCGTTCTTATCCACTATTGGCAAAAATTTAGGGAAGTATTAATAAATACCCATTATAAATTAACATTATCCCTTATCATATGGTGTCATGATTATTTCACTATGATTTAATCCATTTAATTATTGTAAAGGTACCTATTTTCATGTGTCATAAAATTTTGATACCAAAATTTTGAATTGATATGCAAATTTTTAGGTTTTCTTTGATGCCCTATAGATTGTATGCTTGAAAAATTTTAGACAAATCAAATGTACACCATTATAATACTATTATTTTAAAATGGATCTACAAATTTTATTACTTTTCCTCATCATTTTTTCCAAGATTTGATACCACTATTAGAGATCAAAACAAGAGGAAACAATAATATATATTATTCAGTATAAATCATATTATTTTTATACACCAAGTAAGATTTAAAAATATTAGAGAAGTTGGTTAAATTAAACCATCTAATGGGTATAACAAACCTTAGAAAATAAATTAATACTAAACTAAATAAAACATTACATAACTACCTTTGGATAAATAATTCAACACCTTGTTTGTGATCTCCTTATACCATTAGCTTTTAACTTTATTTTGAGTAATATTGCATGTGTGCTTCTTTCCTTATGGAGATTTTAATATTACTATCTATATTTTGTCATGATATTTATCATGAATATTAGTCCTACATGTCATCACATTGGTTTTATGGAATTCAATGATACATTTACCTAGACATGTTCCCTTTTATATGTTACAGGGTTACAATCATATATTATAAATTTGTCTCCTCCTTTTGAGGTGAGTTAACTACAAATTAATATATTTACATAACCTCAAAGGGGGGAAAATTAGTGGTGTCATTACATAAATATATGTTATCTAGTCTTATGATAGTTTCTAAATGTAGTAGGGGCATGCTTTAGAAGCATATTCTCTATATGCATTCAATATATGGTACTTATATCAGTTTTTAGATTCAATAGGAGCATGCCATATGGGCATGGCTTACAGACATTAATATTTATTATAATTAAGGTGGGAATGATTTATAATAATGTTCTCAACATTCATTCAGTGGTGGAATGCTTTAGAAGTATGTTGTCCACACCTATTTAGTATTTAACATCTCCATTTTATAGTGGGGGCATGTTTTGGAAATGTGTCCTCCACATTAACACATATATTATTTTTAATATTTCTCCATATATAGTGGGACCATGCTTTGAAATCATGTCCTCCACACTTGCGTAATTATCCAAATTAGCTAAACCACATAATTATATAATTTAGATTCACAGTTATGGTAAAATTATACAAAATGGTATTATTATTATACATAGTTTTAGCTTAAGACATATTTAAAGTGAATATGCTATGTTAAATGTGACCAATATAGAAAATATAAATTTTTTTATATTCCAAATCTCTTTTATGGATTGTTTTTCATACTAATACCTTGTAGACTTTTATATATTTTTATTGATCCAATATATTGTAATACTTGGTTCCCTTTTTGGTATTGTTAAGGTGATCAAATCACTTAATATTTCCAAATTTTTATGTTATCATTAATCATCTAACCTCACCAGGTAATAATTATCATTGGATTTCATGCTTGAGCCAATTTTAACTACTAGGTGGAAACTCACTTTTACTCCAAAGTTGGGGGCATGTTCCTTATAATCTATATATCTCTCTATTTATCTCCTTAGATATATGAAATTTAAATATTTATCTATATTTTTATTAATCTATGTTTCATAACCTTACAATGATACATATTATTTAAAATAACTTTCTAATAGGCAATGTGGTTACATTGACACATAGGTCTACTCCTAAATCATGCTCTTTAAATTTCAATCTTTTTCAATTAATTTAAACCCTTATTATATGCAGTAATTTTATACTATAAATTGATCTTTTTTGTAGGTCATTAAATATAAAAGCACTCATGTTGGGAACATGTAAGGACAAGGTGTGCATATATACCCAAGTATGCATTCTTACCCTTTAAACTAGTAATTTCATTACTAGATTAAATGGGGAGGGTATTTAGATAATATTTTATGATTATATAATTCCTTAGTCCTGTAAAATTGTAAAAATCATACCTTGATCATTCTTCTCAAATTTTTACCTTTTTCACTTATTCAATTCTTGCATTTACTCTATCTACATGCCCCTTGGCCTATATATCTTAGTCTAACTAGTCTTATGTCGATGACCTAGGCCTTTTTATCTTTCCCAAAATGCTTAAAATGTATATATATTCCATCTCTAGAAGCTAAAAACCTATAGCTTCTTTCTTTATCCTTAAACACTAACATCCAAGATAGATAGTAGCATTGACATTAGCATCATGTCCAGATGTAAGTGTCCAACACCTAAATTCATCCAATTTGAAAATGAAAAATATCCTAATGGTTAACCTATGTGATTTTATATTAGATATTACACTAAAGGGATTAATATAAATATAAGATAATCCTTCAATCATTACTCACTTGTAAAATACCAAAGAGACTAGGATAACTTATCAAAACCACTCTATCAAACATAAAATTAAATAAAGCATTCCTATTTCCATACCAGTCATAGGGACTACACATTTACAAGTTTGAAGTGCTAAAGGAACATCCCAATAGCCAAATTTTCTAATTTATAAGATAGGACATTACTATAATCACTTTGCATATATTAAATGATTAAAACACAAGCCAACATGTAAGAGAGAGTTATATGCATATGAGGCCCCCTTTGGTGTATTGGCTATGTAAGAAGTACCCACTAATAGTGGGGTATTTGGGGAAACTTAACACCAATTTCCCAATAACTTATTTCCCCTAAGGTCACTGTGAGCATGGAAAGTTAGGGATTTTCCATTTCATAAGGAGTAATAGTCCATGTCATGAATATGAAATCACCACACTGAAGGCAAAAAAAACATTGAAGAATCTAGGTGATCACAAATTATTTTAATAGATATTTTATATAGGACACTAGCATTGAACCAAGATAGTAGCATCAACATAACCGTACTAGGCTATGTTATTATCTAGAGAGCAAGAAACATTAGAACTAGAATCTGATGATTATTATATAATCTCCTTCCCACTTACTTTCTTCTTATTCTATATAAAAAATATATGTTACCATGAGAATAAGGTAAGTACATCACTTATTTGCCATTTCTATATGTAGCATAGTTATACTTTCCATATTTAGATTATCATAGAATAATAAATTTATTGTATGTTTATATTTGAGTTTAACATTTAATTTTCCTACTATAGATTTGATTATCACCCTTTTAAAATTAATATCTATGTACCCCTTTGACCTCTAGATAACCCCAATATCGATCTTTTTAGGGTTAAATAGGTTGAATTACATGAAACTTCCAACCAATTACCTATAAAATTTAGGATCACAAAGAATATTAATGCAAGTGAAAGTAAGAGTGACCCCTAATTAGAAAGGAGAGGGATTTGTCTTGTAATCGTCCATGACAAAATGTTGAACAAGTTCAATGGTGTACTTATGATGACTCAAATGAATCCTTAAATCTAATTGAGAAATATACAAACCAGGGAAAAATTAAAAAAGACCAATATCTATGAAATCAAACTATGCTAAAAGAGTATGTTTAATATCTTGAATATGAGAAGAAGAGTTTCCTATAATAAGCAAATCATCAACATACAAAACCAATATAACAATATTCTCTCTAGAATGTTAGATATATATGGTAGTATATGTGTGATAATGAATAAATCCAATATATAGAGTAAAATAATCCATCTTGACATACTAGGCTTGAGGAGAATACTTTAGACCATATAGAGTCCTTCATGGTTAAAAATAAGATAAACAATATGAAAAAAGTGGTAGGTTACTCCTTGTAGATTTCCTCCTAAACATATCTATGTAAGAAGGCACTCTTTATGTCTATATGGTATATTCTCCCACCTTCTGATGTAGTAAGAGAATGTAAAAGGCACATAGAATACATTTTATAAATAAGGGAAAAGTCTATGAGTATTAAATACCTTCAACTTGAGAGAAACCCTTTATTACCAAATGTGTCTTATTATTATCAATGGACCCATCGACTACATATTTGGTGTGGTATGTCCACTTAAACCTAACCAATTTTATTCCCTTAGGAAGAGCGACCAATCCCAATTATGATTCTTCATCACATAATAATATTCATCTATCATTTTATCATCCAACTCTTATATCCTTTAAGCCTATGAAGAAGATTATATATCCTCAAAAAATGGCCAAAAAAAGTCTAGAACCTATATAATGCACATGATGATGTCTAATGGGTGGAAGATCATATATTAGAGGTGTGTCCTTAGAATATATAGTATCATCCCACTTAGGTATAGTGAGATTAATATCAACATCTAACTATACATCCATAACCTCCTTAAAGGCCTCCTAAACTATCTCTTCAAAGAAGGGATATTCAAGATAAAGTGAATAATAATCAATGGATGAAATAAATGAAGAAGAATAAGTCATGGAATAATATTAATAATTGTGAGAAGAGAAAATATCATCAAACTAAACATGTTTTAGAAAATTAAGATTATGATTATGAGTATCAAAATTTTGATAATATCTCATGTCCTCAAAATACCCTACAAAGATCAAGGGTTTGATATTATTATCCAATGATTTTATTTTATTTTTTAGTTAAAAATCTAAACCATGGCTCTTAAAAACTCAAAAAAAAGAGACATCAGACTTAGTTCCATACCAATACTCCTCTTTAGTCAAAGGTTCAAGTGCTCAATGTGGTGTGTGATTCTGAATGTATTTTGAACAATTAATTGATTCATCATAGTATACAAGAGGAAAATATTGAGAATGCATCATGTAGTTAGCCATATCATTCAAATGTTGGTTCTTCCTTTATTATAATCCATTTTTTGTGGATTATAAGGAATATAATGATGGTGAATAATGTCATGAGCTAGCAAATAATTAGAAAAATCATTGTTTCATTACTCCTACCATTATCAGTTTGAATATTTATTATGAAACTAGAATATTGGGTCTCAACCAAATCCTTATAGACTTTGAAGTGTGAAAAACATCACTCTTTTGTTTGTGAAAATAAACCTAGGTATGCCTTGATAAATTATCAATAAATGTAAGTGCATACTTATCTCCATTGAAATAAGTATAAAAAACCATCATGTTATTATGAAAAATCTCAAGTGGTGAAGAATCTCTCTTTGACATACCCTTAGGAAATCGATCTTTGTGTTGTTTCCCTAATGCACAACCAAGTAAAAATAGATCAAGATAATAAACTCTATAAATACCATAAACCATACCATAAGTGCTCAAATCCTTCAAATATCTATAGTTAAGATGTCAAAAACTCTCATGACAAATCTTACTCTTATGATTAACATGAGAAACCAAACATGTCCCCTTATAAGAAGTGTTATCAAAACTCCCAAAGTGATATGGTTATAAACTATGATAAAAAACACCTTATGAAAAAAAAAATGAGACTCTAACAAGGTATTGATTCCATCCCCTTATTGTGTGAAACTGATTATCTTACCCTGACTAAAATGATAAATCTAATAAATAAAAATAAAATTGTTAGTGATGTCGAGAAATATAGTGAATCATTGATGGAAATGACATCAGTTTGTATGTCACCTTTTCCCTTAATATAAATAAATGTAAAATCTCCAACCTCAATTTTGAAAGTAGAACTAAAACCATGAGATATGAAATAATCCTAGGTACATATCATGTGGTAAGAAGCACTAGAATATAAAACCCAAATATATATAATAAGTGACTAAGATCTCCCAAAAAATGTTAAATGATTTGCCATGCTCATTGGAAGGACATGGATATGAGATAGATATCTTTTATTTTCTGACTACATATTCTAAGCCTTGTATTTGCTTCAAACACCTATTTTGAACATGACCATTCCCACATAAAAGGATCATGAAAAGCTACACATATTATTGTATTTATAAGACTCTTTGGCTTTAATAACACTTTGAGATGGAGGAGTAGTTTTGGGTTTAATTTTTAATTTTCCCTTAACCTTACTATTAAATTCTACTAATGTTTTTTGATAGGTAGAAGACTCAATGTTAGGAAATTTGGAATCTTCCATAGTAAGTCTTTCATAAAACAACTCTAAAATAGTAATTTTGAATGTGGCACCCAAGACATCCATTCTAGAGAAAAATATAGAAGCAAAGATTTGGAATGGACCTTTCAACTTGGACAACATTAGGTAAACACACTCATCATCTTTCTTATCTCTTCCACTTCCCTTAAATGATTTCCATAAGTTATTGAACTTAGTAATATAGTCTAAAATGGATGAAAAATATTTAGTATTGAGAGAAGTGATCTCTACTGCAAGATACATGGCTCTCATTTGATCCACCTTACCAAATAAACCCTTCAATTTAGCCCACTTTTTTAAAGGATAGTCATATCTTTCCAACTGAGATAAAATAATATCCCTTCTATAAGTTGCTATGAAACCCATACACTCATCAAAATTTCATTAGTTCTAAAATTTCTCATATTCTCTAGTGAACATTGGTTATGTTTCATTCATTAAGGCCTTAATAGTTTGTGTTTAATGGTTGTTTCTATTTTTGGTATCCTTGTGTGGTTATTATATGTTGTTAATGGCTCATATTGATATAATGTAGAAGAAAAAATCATTCTAAAAAAATACCAAAGAGCAATATAATGCAAAATGGGTGCACAAATCAACACTAAGATAACCTTGAAAAGAATTTATATTGAGCCCCCCAAATTTGGTACTTTATATTTTAGTGTGTTTTACAAAATAAATGACATTAAACGATTAGGTATAAAAAAAATACATTTTGGAAAAAACAACACTAGGTTTTATAATTTTTACAAATTTTCCCATTATAAATGGGTCAAAAATAAAAATTACAACACCAAATATTAAATTATTGAAGAGAAAAAATTTAATGCTTTGAGGATTAAAAAAATCAACCTTTAAAATTAAGCCCCCACTAGTATAAATCATAATGTTGACTCCACTTCTCCTCTCCACCACAAACCCCCCCCCCCCCCCCCCCCCCCCCATGTCACCATACCCTATGACTAAGGGGATAATGGCTAATAAAAGTGCCCCTACTCTTGATTGATTTAATTGATGTGGGAGTGATGTCAACTACAAAAAGGAGGGAAAAAGGTGTGAATAGTGTTTCTCTTTGTTGACCTAAATTTATAATTGTCATGTATCATGATTATGTCATGCATTAATCTAAACATGCCCACAATGAATAAAATGTATAACAATTCAAATAACACACAAAAAACATAGAATGCATTGAAAACAAGCCCACAATGCAAAAATGCAAAATAATAGATAGAACATCATATAAATCTCAATGTTCTTCATTCTTCCAAGGTCATCATTGCAAACACCATAATTTATAACCTACAAGAAAAAAACGTAGTACCATAGTCTAATTACAATCCACCCCTGACTATAAATTAGAATTCCTTCCATGAAACAAAGTAAAAAATGTAGAAATCTTCCTACCCACCATCACAACAAATGAAAAATTAGATGTATGTAACACTTATAAACTCTAGTACCATGAAAGGAATTGAAAATAAATTATTCTAATCCACATAAATCTCAAGTGTTAACAATAAAAAAACATCACATAAAGGAGATGAATGCAAAAAAATCGGTATGTATAATAAAGAGTATCAATATCATATAATATAAGGTAAATAAAATACTCTAACATATGCATATAAAAACATGGTCCTAAACTTTATTTATTCTTTTTACAAACATTTTTAGTACTCAGTTGTATTGATATGAATGATTATAATTTAGGTAAAACTATATTATTGTTGGAAATATTGTCAATGATGTCAAAGGTCTAGCATTATTGGTGATAAAGGCCCCATTGCATTTAATGTTGTTTGTAATAAATATAACTTGGTTAATATTAATTAATATTTCTTTAATATTAACTAATATATTTTTGGTTGCATATGAGACAAAAGAAGGGTCCATGGAGAAGTAAAAGACCCATGGGGTAAAGACAAAAGAAGGATGGGATGCATTTTCCCATGAAGAGTCATCTTGGGGAATACCAAGAGTCACCAAGTGAAGACAAAAGAGTAAAGGCACAATTTCTCATGAAGGGACACTTTAAGGAATATGAAAAGTCACCAAGATGAGGACAAAAGATGGAAGGACGATTTTGGTCATGAAGGGTCACCACATGACTTTTTAAAGGCTTGAATATGAAGGGTCATCCAAGATTGGCACCATTTTTCATGACAATTGAAGGGTCACAAATAGGGAAGGCTAAAGGTCATTTGTAAAGCTATAAATAAAGGCTTGAGAAGCCATTTGTAATATGATTAAGAGAGGTTGATTTGATACTGTAATATCTAGCTTAGAAGAGCAATTATGAGAGATGAATATGATTTGTATTTGTTATATCTAGCTTAGAAGAGCAAAGGTGAGAGAGGAAAGAGATGTTGTATTGAGCTATCTTTTGTTGAGATAGCAACATTGAGAGATAGGTGTGTGGTATACACAAAGGGGTTGGTGCTCTTGTGGGTTGGTGCTCAACAAAGGGGTTGGTGATAGGCATAGGGGTTTGAAGATCTTATGGGTTGGTACTCAGTAAAGGGGTATGGTGCTCCTGTGGGTTGTTTCTCACAAATATACTTGAGATTGTTCTCTGTGGTTTTTCCCACATTGGGTTTCCATGTTATATCTGGTGTCTCTATCTATCTTGTGTGATGTCTACTTTTTGAGTTTTATTGTGTATCTTGAATGTTTGATTAAGTGGAATTTGATAAAGGGAATGTTTTATAAGATATATAATATACTGATTCACCCCCCCCTCTTAGTATATTCTATGCTTAACAATTGGTATCAGAGTAGATTCCTTCAAAAAGGGTTTAATAGCTTGAAGGTAGATCAAAGAAAAGCATAAGATGGCCAAGAAACTAAAGAAGGAGAATCAAGAGTTAAAATCTATGGTTGAGGTTCTTAAGGAAAAGGTGTGTATCTTGGATTCTAAGTTGGCTGTAGAAGTAAAAGAAAATAAGATATTTATTCAAGATCTTAAGAATCAGTTAGAGGTTGCAAATTCAATTTTAACATCAAAAAAAGAAGAGTGTAATCATTTGAAGGATGAGTTGGGTTCTTTAAAGGATAATCATGAGAAGCTTATAATCAAGGTTGAGAAGATAATGAAATATTGGTCTAAGGAAAGAAGGATTCAGGTTTTGAAGGCAAATCAAAGAAGTCGATCAGACAGCCCAATGCTTTTAAGTTTTCAAATTATTTTCATGGTCATTGTTTTGTTTGTTATCATGTTGGTCATAAGGCAAGAGATTGTATGAGGAGAAGTAATCAGTCAAAGGGAGATCTCAGTGACATTCAAGAAAAAGGTATGAGAAATATTGTTTGCTTTTGTTGTCATAAGGTCATCCATATTGCTAAATTATGTCCAAAACAAGTAAAGAGATCTTAAAAGTATGCCAGAGGTTACAGAGCCCCTAAAAGATATGATAAGAGTCAAATTAAGGTTTGGAGACCTAAAATAGTAAAGGTTCATTAGGTTGAGTTTAAGAATGAAAATGAATTACTTGCTATAGTAGATAAAGAATCAGATAAGAAGGATTGTGCAGAATCTCTTGTTACATTTGAGCATGAGCTTTGTCAAGATAAGATAGTTGCAAAAGTTGAGAAAAAGAAAAACATCATAAATGATAAGGTTAGTAAGTCAAAAAGGTTTGACATGCTTAAACAGATTCTAAAAGAAAAACAAAAGAAGACCAAGGAAGAAACAAAGGAGATGTGGGAATCTATTGAGATTTATTTCTAGAACCCTATTGTGTGGGGTGTCTCTTCCAGGCTTCAAGGAGACACTTTTAAGAAAAATTGAAGCATGGTGGATGTTATTGGGTCTTGGCTATGTTGCATGACAAGAAGGTGAGTTGATAGATTAACTTGTATATCTTTTGAGTAAATATATTTTTGAAAAACATTTGCACCAGTGTTAAGGTTTGAGGCTATTAGAATGATTCTTGCATATGCAGTGTTTAAAAGTTTTGAAGTGTTTCAAATGATTATGGTCACAAGAAACTAGAGTGTTGAAAAAGAGTTAACAGTTTCAAAAGGAGGGAAAATAATACTCATGCATATTCAATGAAGAAGGATTAGAGTTTCAAAGCTCCATTCATCAGGAAGAAGGTTCAGACATGTTCATGGAAGAAGAAACAACCTGAAGATTCTATGTTGGTGCAAATAGCTTTGCATGTAAGAAATAAATATCAGCCATGGTTCATTGATAGTAGATGTTTGAGGCATATGATAGGAGATAAGAGTAAAGAAGATCAATGGTGGCATAGTGAAATTTGAAGATAAAACCACTGCTAGGATAGCTAGAAAAGGTATTTTAAGTTTGGATAGAAGTAGAACCAAAGCTATGAACTGTTTTGTAAGCATAATATTTTGAGTGTAAGTCAAATGTGTGATCAAGGATACACCTTAAAGTTTCATGCGGAAGGTTGTAGAATAAAGTATTCAAATGAGTTGATTGTAGATTCTCAAAGGATATGCAATGTTTTAATTAGATATCTTCTCAAATATCAATGAGAGGAGTTGGGAGTAATTTCTATTACTTCCTGCCATTGATGTTCAGCATCAAGTAAGGGGAGCTAAGTGTTAGCTCTAGGTAGGCCCTTTTCCATTGATGTCAAAGGGGGAGAATAATAGGTATAGGTATAGGTACAGGTGTAGAAAATAGGTACAGGGAATAGGTATAAGTTGCTACAGCAAGGGGGAGTTACTGTATGTTTTCAGATGATAGTATGTGCAAGTGATAGGATGTGGTAGTTTTAGGATTGAGGTTGCCATCAATGACAAAGGGGGAGATTGTTGGAAATATTGTCGTTAATGTCAAAGGTCTAGCATTATTGGTGATAAAGGCCCCATTGCATTTAATTTTGTTTGTAATAAATATAACTTGGTTAATATTAATTAATATTTATTTAATATTAACGAATATATTTTTAGTTGCATATGAGACAAAAGAAGGGCCCATGGAGAAGTGAAAGAGCCATAGGGTAAACACAAAAGAAGGATAGGATGCATTTTCCCATGAAGAGTCATCTTGGGGAATACCAAGAGTCACCAAGTGAAGATCAAAGAGTAAAGGCACAATTTCTCATGAAGGGACACTTTAAGGAATATGAAAAGTCACCAAGATGAGGACAAAAGATGGAAGGACATTTTTGGTCATGAAGGGTCACCACGACTTTTTAAAGGCTTGAATATGAAGAGTCATCCAAGATTGGCACCATTTTCCATGAGGATTGAAGGGTCACAAAGGGGGAAGGCCAAAGGTCATTTGGAAAGCTGTAAATAAAGGCTTGAGAAGATATTTGTAATATGGTTGAGAAAGGTTGATTTGATATTGTAATATCTAGCTTAGAAGAGCAATTGTGAGAGATGAATATGATTTGTATTTATTATATCTAGCTTAGAAAAGCAAAGGTGAGAGAGAGGAAAAATATGTTGTATTGAACTATCATTTGTTGAGATAGCAACATTGAGAGATAGGTGTGTGGTATACATAAAGAGGTTGGTACTCTTGTGGGTTGGTGCTCATGAATTGTTGCTGGGTTGGTACTTGGCAATGGGGTATGGTGATCCTGTGGGTTGTTTCTCATGAATATACTTGAGATTGTTCTCTATGGTTTTTCCCACATTGGGTTTCCACATTATATCTGATGTCTCTCTCTATCTTGTGTGATGTTTATTGTTTGAGTTTTATTGCATATCTTGAATGTTTGATTAAATGGAATTTGATAAAGGGAAAGTTTTATAAGATATATAATATACTGATTCACCCCCCCTCTCAATATATTCCATGCTTAATAACTACTTGGTGGTGAGAATTTATATGGCTGAAAAACTCATTAAACTATAGTGTTTCAAGAGTAAAAACTAAATAGTTATATGGTTTTTTAAACCATCAATAGTTTTTTGTCGCTATTTATATTTTGCAATGTGGAAGGTCTAGTAGTATTAAGTGGATATTTTTAATCCTACCAATTGGTGTTTCTAAAGAGTGCCTTATTTTAGAATTTAATAAACATCACATGATTTTTAGGAAGAAAATAGAGACTTCGCTAATCAATATAGTGAGCACTAAACTATACTTTTATGATATAGTCCTATTTTAAGAACCCAATAAACTTATAAAATTGGAATATCTTGCACTGTCTCTAACTAGCATCTAACGATGAGATTTAATGCTATGTATGAATATTTTATCATATAAAAGTGGATGGAAAGTGTTACTATTCAAATTAATAAAATATCAAATGATATTTTATAATTTTTGTATTCTTATCATGTAATGAATTAAATAGTTAGTTTCTTTTGTTATGGCATATCATGGAGGAAGCAGTACATTTACATGTTAGAAAACTACATCTAACCGTAATTTTGAGGAATGTATATATAGGATTCCATGTTGAGGTGGGGCATTATGTCTTGATAATTAGAATATTTTACAGTTGTGCTTTATCCTATCCTTGAGTTAATCAAAATTCTATTTTCAAGGATCATTAGTTTAGTACTTAAATGAAGAGTATATTGAACATAATTAATGAGAACAACTCTTGACCATATAACTAAATTTTAGCAAGATGATAGTTGTTGACCTTTATAGTAACCATAATATAATTATCTTATTTATTGTTGAATATTTAATATGTACCTTGGTCTAAGGTAATATTATCCACATAATTCATTTAGAGATAGTGGATTTTGATAGGTCAATTTGGGGAAATGGGTTGACTTAGTAGCATAGTGGCCATGCAACTGCTTGCACATTGATATTCATGTCATATATAGATGAAATTTATTCACAACACATTATGCATATCATGCCACATAGGTGGCCAGATAATTTAGTATAAAGTTGTGCAGTGTGTTGAATGCTCATTTTCTATATAAAATTGTGTGTTTTTTTGTGTGTATTTTAGTAATGAAAAATTATGAGCATGATATTTCATTAAAAAATATCATATTTAAAATTATGAACTATAGGATAATTAGTATGTTTTATTTAGTTAACTTTCATAGCAAATATGAAACATGTTGGTCATATTTTAATAAACACATGGAATACATTTACGTATTTTTATTAGATATTAAAGACAATGAGAAATTTTTAGTAGGATAACTATTTAACATCATTCTTACTATATAAAATTGAGTTCATTCAGTGATTTATGTTTTCATAGGAGAATTGATATTTATAGTTTTTAACCAATAAGTTAACTATTTATATCGTCTTTATGTTATTGTTCCAACTTCATTATGTTAATATGTATTATACTCTCCCTACTCATTGTTATGAAACCTTAGGGATGAATGCTACTAAAATTAGTTTTTACATCATTTTTACCTCAATGAAATCATAAGTATATTTAAATGCGATTATTTTTACTTTTACCCATACATGGTCATGTAATTTTAAAATGCCCATAAAACATTTGTTCCTGTCTAAGTCATAGAATTATTATGATGTAATGGTCCAAAATAGTGATTTATCTATGTATCTATTTGAACCTTTCTAAATGTGATCATACATATGATATTATTTAATGTATTTTATATATATGTGGACTACTGATTTGGATGTTTTTAACTTTTTAAATATGTGGTATAACCATGAATAATATCTCTATCTTTAAGGATGATGCAAGCATGCAGTTTGATGAAAGTGTGGATCCTTATTCTAACCGGTCTACCTGGGTTACAAGATGTGAAATATAACTTCTTGTAGGTTGAAAAAACCCTTTTACCCTTTTTTATGAAGTATGAACTAAATATTTAAGGTAGGAACTATAGTAATTTTTTCATAATGGTTTCCTTAAAAATAGTGTCCCTCAACTCACCCTTAATGGTTGTCAAAATATAACCTTTATGTTTAGTACTCTATGTTTAGCCATGTCAATCATTTGATATTTTTGATTTATTTTTCTTACCTAAAAGACGTCATTGAGAGTTATATTATGGTTACTTATGTCCTTCTCCCCTTACGTGTATTCAACAATCCACATAATTGACGTGATATGAATTGTTTACAATATTGTTATGTTGAAACTTTTTTTAATCTGATTGACAAGTTAAGTTGAAACATTTTTATTATTTTTAAATTTGAAAATTTATTGAACCAATATGGGACTTGAATTTTTTTGAATTATGCACATCTATTTTTTAGTTTTAACATTATTTTGATGCTACTTGGTC